>MAVT02001358.1:0-13422 GCA_001702395.2 Diaporthe helianthi | reverse complement strand
TAATTTCTTATATAAGTAGGTAATAAGGACTTAGGTCTGTGCGTTGGGTACCTATAGGTACCTATGGGTGGGTAATTCCTGAGCCTAAGCATCACGTATTAGCACATTTGCACTCGAGCATGTAGCCAGAACTTGGAATTATCTTGGGCTCACCTACGACTTGATTTCACTGAAATACTTCAATGACGGAATGAAATTTGCATAAGCATCAAGAAATCACCACGTCATATAAACTAGACTATGATCTAGCCAAGACGTGCAACTCAGGTGCTGCTTCAAATGTTCCACTCAGGGGCATCATAGCCACATGGCCAACCGGTCGTACCACAGCTCTACCCTAGGGCTGAGTGCAGACCCATCGATATCTATATAGGCTATATCACATTCTCACCTAGGCCTTTTTTGTTCTTCCCCCTTTCGAGTTCTTTTTCTTCCCTTGTTCTCTCTCTTACCACCCATATCAATGCGGATATTGTGTGCTTGGCTGAGGATCAACAGCCCGGGAACCAGAAGTAGAGCACAGGGATTGAAATACCTTCCTGAAGTCTAAGTTCCAAGGTTACCAGATGTCGCGGAGGACACATTGTACCTAGGTACTAGCCGGATTCGGGCGTATCTGTCTGGAAAGAATCCCAAAACGCCAATATGGACGTATGACTGCATGTGCTCTCAGACAGTCTGCTCAAGTGCTTTAAACCTCAAATTGCCTCCCAGGAGCACTTGGGCAGCCAGACGTTTGCTGATGCCCGTGCGGAAGTTGGGCTTTTTTTTTTCTACGGCCCCACTGAGCAGGCCATCTGGTGATGCTCTCCGCTTCACCTCGAACCTCAATGTTGTAACTATTCTACCAAGGTAACAAGCACTAGAGTTCTAGAGTCCCCCGGATTTCTGGCAGCAACCTAAACGGCCTCTTCTTATGCTCAATACTTAATTAGAGCGCACGTCCCGAGGTCCATCCGTACTGGTCAACTAGTGCGACATACGTTGATGATTCCAACACCATCAAAGCCTACCTGTAGACCACGTAGGCGACGTGCGCGACGAGCCCGTCCTGAATCTCCAACAATTGGAAGCTGCCTGCCGTCGGGCGTGAAGCTGGGAGAGGACTACAGCTCTGTAGACTTCGACGTGGTGCCGGTAGGCTCAATGCGCACGTACTTCTTTCTCCCCGGGCTTGATTTGCCGAGTCGTCACTTGCAGGCGACATGTCTCATGTGCCAACGCCAAAGGCAGGCCTTGAAGCTAGCTGCCAGACTCCCCGATCATTTGGGATGTCATTAAAGCACAGCTCCCTCGAGAGTGGTTGAGTCGCAAACGCCAAAGTTGGAGCTCAGACACCAGCGCAGGTACATATGTAGAGACGAAGAGAGCCAGTGTCACAGATGTCGGACTGCTTAGTGCAGGAGTAGTTGCCATATTACGCCCGATGGCCCTCTCCAGAGTTTCGGGCAAGCGCTCCGAGTATCTAGGGCGAGATCCAGGCTGCAGACAAATCTGCAACCCGGCGAAGTGACGTGATCTGGATCAAGAGGTGCGGAAGCATGGAGAGCTTTGGCGCTCGAACGGACAGAACATCAGAAATTTGTTTATTTCAGGTCACACAGCCCTCATGTTGGCAGGACCATATTGGGCTCCTGTGCAAAATACTCTGGCAGATATGTCGCCCCGTCAAAAGCCTCCCCAGAACCATCATATGGGCTCAAGTCGTTCTCGTGGAACCTCCACTTGTTGTATACCTGCTTAAGTACTGGCAACCCCCCGGCTCCGACGAGCTTCAGGTTTGGCGACGGTATGGGTTTCCGCTTCGTGGGGTCTGTGTGGAAGGCGCCGGGATATGAAAGGCTATTGTTGATACCAGCGAGGTTGTCCGGGTCGCCGGGGTTTTGGAAGCCCGTGGTGGTGGCAACGTGCTTAAACACGTTGGCGCCGACGTCATATCTCCCCAGGCATGGCAGGCCCCAGTTGTTCTGCAGTGTTGACAGAATAGAGTAATGTGTGTAGTACGTGTCGTCCTCGGAGCCCTTCAGCGCGCTGGGGACGGCGTTTCCGAGGAGCAAAGTCCCGATCTTGTTTGGGATCTCGTACGATTCGCTCTCGTCGAAGGTGAGCATTATGAGGGTTCGCTCCTTGAAAATGCCGTCGGCTAGGAGGGGCTCGACAAAGTGGTGCGCCCACGAGGTCGCGTACTCGAGTGTGGTGTTGTGGCCGTCGTTCATCATATTGGGCGACATGAAAACAAATTGCGGCACCTGGTTGGCTGCGAGATCTCGCTTGAAGTCGTCGAAGGAGCCGATGGACCAGAGGCGAGTCCCGTTGTTGGCGATGTTGTCGTATGATACGAAGGGGCTAACATTCGAGAACTAGGTCAGTCTTCTTCTACCATTGGCGGAAATGTCCATCGTTCAAACAAGAGCCCAGGACATACTTGTGTTTCCGAACATAATCCCATGTCCCACTCCCTGTGCTTCCCTCGCTCGCCAGGCCCATGAACCCGGGACCTGGCAGGTCTTCGAAGTAGCCTCCCCAGGTGATTTCTTTTGTTTCCAATAGATCCACCACCGTTGAGACGTTCTCCGGTATGCGGACACGGTCGTCGTGGTTCATGCCGAAGTAGTCGCCCCCTATTGCCGCGATATAGTTCGGTTGTGAGGGATGTGTCTGGGCGTAGAATTTAGTGAGCGAGATGCCCTCCCTCTTCAGGTCGGCGAAATGGTCGTCCTTGACAAGCTTGTCGAAGTCCTGCATTTATTCGCGTAGTAGTGTCAGTAGCTCGAGCATCCATCCAGCTTTGCGAATTGCGAGGAGGCGCACCTGGTTCTCGAGCCATATCGTGATGAAGCGGTCGAAGGAGCCCCCTCCGTCGACAATCTTGAACTTCTGGCCTGTTCCCAGTGCCAGCGCGGGGGCAAGGCCTGCGAGGCCGACGAGTAAGCTGTACGCGGATGGCATCGTCGCGCAGTGTTTGTTGTGGCATCGTTGGTGATGAAACCGGGCGCCAAGGTGGCCGTTCGAGAACCATTCATTGCTTGGTCCCCAGCTAAGCGCAGTAGTGCGCTGCGCTCTGCTTCGTGTTTCATCTGTACAGCTGCCGTCGCATTTGGTGGGTCCCTGGCGATTGGCGACACAGTTAGTCTACATTCTCTGCAGGGTCAAGTGAAAGCTTCATTCAACTACACGTGTACACTAGATAGGTAGTCTAATTGTATTTGAATCAATGATGGTGGATATTCCACGGCGTGGCGATGCTGCTTGGAGCAGTGCCTGGAGCAGGTCCACACAGTATCTATTGATGTACCCCAGATCGCTGCTCGCCCCACCCACCCAACCCTTGCAGTGCTTGTGCACGTTCCCTGTGGTCAGTCGGGGCCATGCGCAACCCGTGTAATACTGACGAGGTCCTGTGATCTATATTTCTGTGTATTTACCACAGTATTTGTTCTCTTCTCTAGTGAAGCCTTCGGCTGCTGAACAGGGCAAGCAGATTCGTACTACAGAATATTCAAAGATTTGTTATTGAGTGCTCATCCCACAGTTAGGGATGGCTCAGCCGGGTCAAATAGGGCACATACCTACTCCGTACCTAAATTAACTAGGTGTACACCTAGCTAGATACTGTAAGAGACGAGGGTATACTCGTCTGCCCCCTTTTCTTCTTTCCATTGCCTTCCGCCCACATATATACTCATCGTGAGAAAGCGTACACCCATGCCTTGGGCTTAAATGGCCAGTTTACTGTCGCGTCTAATATGCGTCCCAAGTATCCACCGCCCACAGCTCATTGAGATTGAAACCGAGCATCTCCATGTTGAACTCAGGGTTCAGCGGCGCCTGGGGCTGCATCTGTATCATTGAGGGGTCGTTGTTACTACGGCGTTCCGGGGAAGACCCGGCCAGTGGCCCAGGCCCATCGGGAGATAGACTTACGGTGGGATCCGCCACGGCCAGCCACCAAGGCGTGCTTGGCAGCCCGGCCACGTCTCCCCCTCCACTGGCTGCCACGCCTCCTCCGCCTCCTCCACCTCCTCCACCTCCTCCCCCCGCCCTAGTCGAGGCCGAGGCGGAAAAAGTAGATGCTGCTGCTGCTGCTGCTGCTGCTGTTGCAGTCATTCCCGGCTGCAGGTAGGGCGTGATGGTCTTGGCCCTTTCGAGCAGGCTGGAGCCTTCCGCCCGCAGGTTGTTCGCCCCGCCGACCTGCTGGGCCTGTTGAGCCTGGGCCGCCGCGAGTTGCTGCTGCTGCTGAGGCCCCAGCACCGGTGGCTCCTGTCCCGCAAGCAGGCGGTAGTGCAGATTGATAAACCTCTCCGCGCTGGAGCTCTTGGCCGTCTGGCTGTCCTTGATGCCCAAGTGTGTCTCGAGCAGCCCATAGGCAGCGCACATGATGCTGTACCCCCATGGCTCATTGTTGCCGCAGCGCAGGATCCGGTCCTCTTTCATCCGGAGACACTGATCTAGCAGCTTGAGGGTGTGTGGACTGTTGACCATGATCATGTTTGTGCTCCCGCGGGACTGAAGCATGGTGACGCTCGTCAGATTCAGGGCGAGGGTGAGGGCGTCCTCGCGCAGAAAATTCAGGGTGCGCACTCCGAACTCTGTCAATTTGTCGTGCAGGAGAACCATGTCCCGCGCTGCGTTGTAGAACATCACCTCCGAGAACTGGTACTTGGAGTTGACCTTCCGCATCCGCAGAAATGGCTGATGCAGCGGCATGATGTACTGCCGCAGCTGCACGTGAAGGAGCGTGTATGCAAGCAGTGGCTTGGGCGACTCCTGTTCGTCCATGCTCGCCGATGTATCCCACGACGGAAGGGCATCGATCTCTTGTGTTATCTCGTTCGTGTAGCGAATTACTTGTTCGTAGTCGAGATCTTCGGGCGGGCCTGACAGCAGCTTGCTCAGCTCCAGCCGGAGGGGCAGGCTCTGCCGGCATAGGTGCTGGAACGACGAGCCAGTGTACTCGGAAACCGGCCTAGACGGAGGTAGTTCGGTCACGTCCACGTCAAACTCGTCGTCGTCGATGTTCCTCGGAGGCTTGACATCCAGATGAAGCGAGCTGACGATAGTCGGCAACCCATGATCGAAGGATGCCTGAAAGTCAAACTCTTGTATTGTCGCCCACAACCTCCTCCGCATCTCTTGGTTGAAAACGGAAATATTGCGGCTAGCACCGATCATCGCGTCAGGGTCTCGGTGCAAACCCAGTGAGATGCCCTCGCGGGTTAGTATGCCAGAGTTTGTCCAAAAACGCTTCTTTTTTACATTGTTGACCCTCTTGGCGAGGTACAACAGTAGTGCTATCTGATAGTGTATGAGACGGCGGTGCTTGTGAGACTGCTTCCTGTGCCATTCTTCACAAGCCCATATCCATTTCTCGGCGGTCTGATGGGCGCACGACACCATCCCTGTGAACTTGGGCGGCGATGACGAGTTACTGTGCATGCAGGCCGAGACGGCCATCATGGAGAGGACGAGTGCGGTGTGGGCTGCGGGTCGCACTTCGGTCGGGATCCAGAACCTTTCGTACTGGCGCCTGAAGCTGGGGATGTGGACGATGCGGTGGAGCTGCTCGAACTGGTCCAGGTACAGCGATGTGAGCATGTCCGTCTCCAGCTTGGGGGGCAGGAGCTGTTCGAGCTCGAGGTCGGCAGCCTTGAACTTTGCCTCGCGCGCCGCCTTCCTCTGGTCGCGGTCCTTTGTCCGCGCAGCCACATGCAGTGGCTTGAGCCACTCCTCGGCCGTCTCCTTCATGAATGGCGACAGTCCTGTCAACTGGCTGAAGGCCATGGTGGCGTTGTGGGGTCCAAAGTAGCGGGTCCGGAATTCCTTGCCCCGGAAGAAGCGCATCTCATCGCCGGCATCGTGGCCGTACTGCATGAACTCGGGCAGCTTGTGCTCCGGCACCAAGTCCGGGTCGGGCCTCGTGGCGGCCTGGGAGTTGGCGTCGGCGGCGAGGCCTCCTCCGTCACTGCCCAGCTGCTTGGACAGCAGGTTCTTGAGCTGAGAGACCTCGATCTCCAGGCGGCGTATGCGGTCAAAGTCCCGGGCACTGTCCTTGCGGACGAGGTGGTCGTTGGACAGAGACAGGCGGCCATCATACTGAGAGAGCTGCAGGCCGGCGGGCTTTGGGGGCGCCGCAACGCCGGGCCTGGTCTCGTATGTGCAGCGGTCGGGCGTGCCTGACTTGAGACATCTCTCGCACGGGTACCCTCGGTCACACGACAACTTCCTCCGGCGGCATTCCAGGCAGGACAGACGGACTCGCTGCCTCTTGCGGGGCGGCTGGTCGCCGTTCTTTGATTCGGAGTGGTCTCCGTCGCCGCCGGGAGAACTGGGTGTGGAGTGTTCGTCCCCGTGGACGGCCTCGGAATCTGCTCTGGCAGATTCGTACATTGTTTTTTTTTTTTTTTTGCTGTGGGCTGGTCGGGCGTGTCGGCGAGCCGAGAGGTGATTGCGCGGAAACCGAGATGACCCAAGGTTCGACTCGGGCGGTCGACGGTACGACGCAGTCAAGGTTTAGTGCTCGCACGGTGGCCCTGGGCACACATTTGTCTTGCAAGACAGTGCCTAAGTGCCTGGAATCAGGTAAGCGGGCCTCATCCACAGCGAGAGCGGGCCTCGGAGAGAGTGAGGTGCGCAGAGGATGGATGATGTACGCCGTAAAGGATATCACACAGGCTGAGGCTTCGCAGTGCGGCCACCAGCAGACAAAGATGGCATCATTTATTAGGCACTGGCCCTCGACTGGGATTTTGGGAGAAAGGTTGGGATGAACCACATCCTCTCTGGCAGTCAGGCAGTTTGGAAGGGCTCAAGTGCTGTGGCGCTCGGGCGTCTCGGAGCTGCGAGCAGTGGTCATGAAGTAGGTACCTAGGTACGTGGTGAGCGAGCTACGGAGTACGGAGTTAGGGAACCGCCAAGCCTCGGCGATTAGATCGTTTCCCGAGGTCCAACCATAAATCATAGGAACACAGTGAGCGACAGACATGGCAATGCGAATGCGACTTGACGATGGTTTTCGACAGTCTAGGCCAACACGAGTATTTTTGGCCAAGTTCACATTTGGCCAGCTTTAAGAGGACAACTCGTAGCGGTCTTGCGACGTCTATAAGTTGCCTGGCCACGGCCGAGATGATAGCGAATCAGCTCGTTCACCAGAGACATACATCCTTGACTGCTGCGGCAATCTGTGTGGTCTTTTCTGTTTCTTGCTTCCCGTATTTGATGCTCCTCAGGCAGTTCTCGACCTACCTAGGTACCTAGGTAAACCTACAAACGCACATGTGGGTGCAATCCAACTGCAAATGCTGCTTTCAAATCGCAAACTGGAGGGAACTTACGACTGTGGTCCGACGCACCCTCCTCATCACCACTTGCGGCCCCAACGCAAGGAGCATGGATTCAATCTCATGGGCGCCATTGAAAGTCCTCTGGGAGACAACAAGACACTCGACTCGACAAACACTAGGCTCCAGGGTGAGATGGAGACTCGTGCTGGAGCTGTGCCTTCCACAAGCGTTGGAACTTCTGTGGCTGCTTCTGCCTGCCTCTGCTTGGGGACCTACCTAGGTAGGAAGGCAGGCGCCTTCCCTCTGTCGGATAGGGGCTCGTCTCCAACTGCCTCATGCTCAACCACACCTACCCGTGGGTGCCTACGCACTCTCTGCATGTGCTCCCTGCCCAGGTGGGAGTAAACAGGCCCACGACACGTTCGCCGTTGTGTCTGGCTCGGCACTCTTCTGCCCCTTGCTAGGGCTCCTCCAACTTTTGAATCGTGCCTCTGCCGGGCCGCCTGCTGCTAAAGTTCCCAGGTTTTCTTTCTGGTTCTGGGCCTGGCGGTTCACAATGGCCATCCTATGCTGTTGTGGCCAGCTTCGCTCGCGGAAACGGCCCCGGAATGACGAGGATGTTGGCCTACCACTACCTCCTCCCCCGGCCAAGTTACCCGCCGCCGTCTTGCATCCCTCTGCCATCTCTCCAGGCTCCACGCTCGCGAGATCATCACTGACCAACCCCCTGCCAGGAGCCGCCACAGACGCCTTGGTTCATCTAGGGGAGCTCGTGGTCGAGGAGTCTGACGAAGACGATGTCGACGAGGACCCAGCTCACGACAGCAGGAATAGAAGCACCAGCACTTTGCAAGCCGTCAAGTCCTGCATCCGCCGCCACCTGTCTGAGGACTCACTCCAGAGGCAGAGTGAGACAGAGGAGCAGATGGCCCACAGGGCAGAGGTGAAGCGACTCATGAGGAAGAGGATCCAGGAGGAGCTTCAGAGCGAGACCGTCCGTGCTCCAAGCCGTCCCTCCACACCCCAGCGGGTTGGACCTGGTCCGGCCACCCTTTCAGGCAATGGCCCCCGGGATACCATCGAGTTCGCTGTGGATGAAAGTCAGAAGCCCAAGGACCTGACACCGGTCAGAATGGCTGGCAAGACAGAGGAGGATGGAGTGCAACAGCGCCCGACATCCAAGTCGTCTTTCAGATTGCCGTCCAAACAACCGTCTGAAAAGGAGAATCGCCGTCCGGCAAGTATTGCAGCAAGCGAGCCTGATTGGATCGATGCAGAATCAAGAGCCTCACACGTCGAATGTCACGTTGGGATTCGAGAGCGCAATTCACTACCTGACATACCCAACTCACCGGTCCTCCTCCCAATCCCAGGCTCGGCCTTTCATGATGCCTCTTCACTTGCGTCTTGGCGTCTCTCACTGAGTGCGGACAGACTGGCCGATCTATTCACACCCGACAAGACGCTGACACTGTTCCGACCACTTGCCAGCACCCCTGGCAATCGCTCCACTGCAGACCTCAGGGATGACGTTTCGCACCCCCGTCCAAGAAGCAAGTCTTCGCCTTTGGGTATTCAGGACTCGAACACCATACCCAGAACTCATTCACGTCAGATTTCGCTCGACTCTACTCTTTGCAGTCGGATCCCGGCTTCCAAGTCTTTGATACGAGACGAATCGCCAGTTGGCTTGTGGCTTCGTACTCAAAGCTTGCCGTTTCGCCCATGCACTACGCCCCAGCCTCAAAGCGATGTTGGGTCTGAAGAGCACAACCATAGCCCTCGGAGGATCAGCCATTCCGATGCGCCGGATATTCAGCTCTCTAAAACACCTACCAGACCAGCCCGTGTTCGTCGTTCTGATTCAAATCGACGTTTGAGCCTGCCCGGCTCGTCATCAGACTCCTCCCTATCCAGCCTCGACCCAGCGAGACAGTCACTGCAAATAGCAGTGCATCCTCCTTCCAGACTCAAGGAATCAGTGCAGGCTGTGGAAAGCAAACCTCACCATACTTCAGACGTCCCCTCTGCCATGCTTTCAAATAACAAGTTGGTCAGCCCCGGGTCAAACCTTCAACTGTCCTCCTTTATCCCACCAGCAGTAGACGATGTTCAGACTGAAATGGTTGAGACTACGCCATCTCAGCCTTTCCGAAGGGGTATCGGTGGACTGAGAATGCCATCCTTTAAATGCGAGTTCTTTAATCCATCATCCCAAGGGTCGGCGGAATGTATGCTAACTTGATCAACAGGGGCTGGAATCGCGGACAGGGCTCAACATGTGCCCGACAAAAATAGATCAATGACTCCTCCCTGGGGAGGCTCAACCACGTTTTTCACGAACGCTGATCCCCGACGAGCGACCTTCGAGCCTGGCTCTGAGACCTCGAGCTTCCTGCGGAGAGAAGCCGAGCTTGGATACGTGGAAGAGCGATTTCGAGACTCTCACCTGAGGAAGGGATCTTTCAGTCCTATGGAGAGTAGATTCCATGAAATGTTTGACCATGACGGGGGTCCAAGTTCCAGCCACAGATTGTCGCTGTTGTCCAAACTGCATTTCAACGTAACGAAACGCGGAAAGGTCGCAGTCATAGAGTCGTTGGACGGCAATGGTCCCGGGCATGCCTTCGCTCACAGACGCACTTCAACCACGTCTGTTCTGCAGCACAAGGTCTCTGGGCAGGCAAACGTGGATGACGGACATCTTCAGGTCCCTGAAATCTGCCATGGCAAGGGCAGGGCCAAAGCCAAAGCCAAAGAAACAAGCCGCGTACCTGCGACCAGCAGCGCCAACACCCGGCGGCTTCGGGGCTTTTCCTCGTCGAAGGACGGCGACGATACAGCTGAGCTATGGAAGCGGGCAGTGAGAGCAGAATCAGAGTCCAGGTCCCCAAGAGGAAGTGTTTCATCGAACATGCCTGCCCTTTGTATGTCCCCAGCGGCCAGCAGCCGCGGCGAAATTCTTAAGGCCCCAAAGCCTTCAGGGGCCACAAGCCTCAGCTCTTCCAGGTCTGATATACATTCTCCACTCTGCAAAGCCCGTCCAGACCATAGGAGCGAGGCAGCTTTGAGTGAGGCTCTCAGAAGATCCTCAACTATCTTGCAAGAATGGGCTCAGCAACTTGAAACTCGGGACCTTGAATCCCAGAAAAAAGGTGAGGGTTGTGCTTCTGAACCTCGCTCCCGCTCGAAGACGACAAACATTCCTCCCGCCTCTTGGGCAAGGTATCCTTCCTACAACCGCAACGAGCGCAACGCATCTGCTGGAGCCGACAATCAAGTCATATCAAGGGATTTCGCCGTGAAGAACATCTCATCCTCGGGAAATATAACCTGGGCCACTGACAAGGTCGAAGACAGGCCGCCGTCCCACAAAGGCATTGGTCGCACTTTTTCCGACAAGTTCTCGCAGACTTTCAAGTCACGTCTAAGCAAATTCATTCCTGGTCGCTCACGGACGCCATCCAGAGACAGATCGATTCGTGGAGTTAGAAGAAGCAGTATCCAGATTGCCGGCGAATTGGAGTATCCAGAGCTCGAGATATTACCCAAGACCGGGGGTTACCGTGACCTCCGCGCTCTGGAATCCGGGATCCATGAAATGAAGGGCGTCACACATACGAATTTGCCGTCAAACTATGAGGAATCTGACACATCACAGCTCAAGTCAAGTCTGGCTGAGCACATGGCCACAGCGATATCGCAGCATGATGGCAGCTCGGGCATTGCCCCGTCTGAAGCAAGTGACACTGGCATTTTTATTGAAGAGAAGGCCAGCCTCATCCAGCTCCGATCTCCGGAGACGCCGGCTCTTCAAATTCGCTACCCAGAAACGACACGGACGAAGGAATCAACTGGCTCCACGGTGGAGAGGTACGCCACGCCCCCCAGCCATCTGTCTTCCAGTGGGAACGGGGCATCAAGCTCAGGCACACCGGAGCTCGTCATCAAGCTATTACCTTCTGCCCACTCTTCAAGCTCATTGAAGAGCGCCAGGTCACTCAGGCGACGCGCGAGTGTACGCGCGACCCCTAACATTGAGGCACGCACCTTTCCAACTCATCATTGGCAATACGGAGATGATCCTGGAAGACGATCAATTTCTATGCTTACCGCACGTGCCTCTGGCTGATTCCATCATCGCACCAGTTGACGAGCGACTATCCAAGATGATCAGGAACGAGTCTGGTACTGCGATAATTGTTGAACGCATGATCCGCGGGCGTTATGTACATGTGTAATCAATCACACGGCACTTGACGACTGCTAGTCGCGCTCTGCATCAATCATGAGAACGTATTCTAAGTTCGGCAACAGGACATCCACAGCCATTATGCGTTCAAATTCCTCACCTCCATTGGTTGATCATTCCAAGGCTAGGTATACTGAATGAGTACGTCTGGATGATTGTGGTCAAGTCTTTATTATGGAAATTACATGGTGTCGGTGAGCGACACGATTTTTGGAACCTTGGTGCTGCCGAAAAAGGAATCAATCGGCGGGATATCAAGCATCAAGTATGGCGAAGGCACATCTGCTGCTTATCATAGTTCCACTGGCATTCAGATACTTTCTTAATCGACGGCATCTTCATGTGCGCACAAAGTAACATCCAGCGTCGCATTCTCCAGCAGAAAGAGAAGGGCGGAGTTGGTGATGCAATGCAAGCTTCTAAACGAACTTATAACGTCATGGGGACTCAGGCTATACGCATGGTTTATTCGCAACTCAACCTGGATATTTGTCTATGGTTTCACTCGTATCTTAACTTTGCCTTCGGCCACCCCACTGAGCAGCTTTTAGGGCTTATTCTCTGGCCCACTCCTTTTCGTCGTTGAAGTCCTTAGTCTGCTGTTCGCCCACTATTTCCAACCAGTCTCGAAGCCTAGCAAGACTCGTAGGTATCCGAGTTTATTATCAACTCGCAATTATGTGGTCGGATGTGGCACCTGGTTCAGGAATCATAATGAACCTTCCGTGAGCCCCGTTGTCATCCAGCAACTTGCAGCAAGTGCGTGGCACTCACCTTTCTTCCTACTTGCTGTACCTGGGTAGTCACTTTCTTTTTCTGTGACAATCCAGACGCTACATTCGATATGTAGTCTGCTATGTACCTACCTAGGTAGTCACTGCTGTGCAACTATTTGGGCACGTTTCCGCCTCACGTGGTGACTTTTACGTTGGGCCTCCTGAAGGAATACATATGTAACCTTGCCGTAGCCGACATACGAGTTGACGGATTGTTTCGGCAAAGGGTCAGCGAGGCTTGGGATTACACTTATGGCTGTGTCGATGACCCTTACAAGAAGCTCCAGCCCATCGTTCCCTTGGCCTGCAGGCGTGCGGACAGTCACCCGATGAATGAGATTAGCGAGAGCAGGTTTGCCGCGGCCCCGCAGAACCACTTCAGATCAAATAAGATTGGTGGCTATCGGCATTGGATGCTGACTCCTGAGTTCTTGTGGCTCGAGTTTGGCCTAACATCTGGACCATACCTATTTAAACTTACCAGATGTGTCGGCGCTCAACCTGACTGACAAGCACTTGAGGTGAGGCTAATGAGAAGAACCCCGATTACCCTATTTCGGTGAATGACTTTAGAAAAACATATCAGACTAACAAAATCGTGGTCAGGTGATTTGAGTCCGGCTATGTTCTTTATGGTTGCTTAGTGATGACTTGAATGAGAACTTGAACGAGACCACAACTAATTATTCCCACGCTCAGGTGTTGAGCACAGACAGCAGCAGCAACATTCCTGGAGCCATGGATCCAAAGTAAGCGGACCCGTCCAAGGTTGTATACGCGTTAATAACCTACCCAAAAGGGCCGCAAACAGCGGACGACGCTAATACGTGCCCAACTTTGCAACATCTCCATCGGCAGGACACGGGCATCGTCGTGCTGGCCCAGACCAGTTGACCAACACGACATTCGGCCCTGCCGCCAGCTTTCCCATATGCACCTTTAACTTTACCAATCCGTCCCCGAGGAGTATTTGTTACTGTTGTATCTAGTTTTGCTACCGTATGTAGGACGACATATCGCCATCCCCTTCAAGCGCGAGAACACGAGAAGCCGTGCGTAGGCTCAGGAATTACCCACCCATAGGTACCCATAGGTACCCAATACACAGACC
>MAVT02001357.1:0-13423 GCA_001702395.2 Diaporthe helianthi | reverse complement strand
CGGGCTTGTACCCAGCGGCCGGAGACGCCCTGTCTCGCCAGCTCGCCAGCTCGCGGTCGTGTAACCAGAAAGACGGCTTCTGCGGCTACGGTTCCCTTTCACGTCTGCTGCAAAGCAGACCTTTGTGATATGTCTGATATGGGGTTCGGCAAGATTTAACTTTGCGGAACTCGTCGATGTGCTGCCCAGCCGGAGGTCGCAGACGTAAGCCTACCGGTGAGGACGTGCATGCAAAAAGCAATGTGCGCCGGCCGATGACGGTTGCTCCTCGAACGGCCCGGTCAGGAAAGTCCCATGCCTCAAGAATATCACACAAGTCCCCTGCGCGAAGAAAGAAAAAAACAATAAGACTGGAGACATCTGGATAGACCCACTGGCGATGATGAGTTTGAAGGATGCCATGATCGTCTCGGCACCCCTGTGGCCTAATAACCTGGTGTTGCTTTTGCTATCATCGCAAGCACTCGTCTTTTCCTCGGGGTTTTAGCCCTCTGTGACCCGAAGGAAGATGTTCCAAACCGTCGTTTTCTTGACCATTTGTCTTCTTTCCCGGCTTCAACTTGTAGCTCGTATCCGAGCCAGATTGAGGGCTTGCTCAGCCTCGAAATACAACCCGGGGCGCCCATTACTATCGCCGAGAGAGGCTGCTCTTTACCGCCGCTGCATTTCCACCATACTAGGCCTCTTCACGACGTACCTCCTCCAACTTCTATTTCAGCTGTCATGACGGATCCACGACCGCTAAAGGGGTTTCCTTGGATTCGCCTTCCGAGCCTTATACAGCGGCGGATCCTCTCATGGGCTCTTCTTCCAGATGGGCCTAATACAGCACTGGTCGTAGGCGACCCGGATCATTCCATATATCTCCAAAAGGTTGCAGTGCCAGTCTTGATGAGCCTAGGTTCCTGGTCAGGTTACTGCAATGCTCTGCGCATCCTGTACCGTGACGTGCAACTGAATCTCTGTGCCCACCGACGCAGCTCAGTGATCTTCCTGACATCAAATCCCGCCTTGCGCCCCAGGAACATGGTGATCAAACTGCGCATGGTCCTCGACATCAAGAAAAGCCTGCCACTGTTCGATTCGGGCCACACAATGCGGCAGTCGAGAGGAAAGCTCATCAAGATGAATATTCCCACCGCGCTACGCTGCATGAAAGTGCACGGGCGGCTGTCCGAAGTCGAGTTTGTCGTTGAAATGATGGTAGCAACTGATGGGCAGGAGCAGCGTATGCCCGAGGATTATCTCCCTATGGCGGAGATTCAACTGGTCAACCGGAGTGTCTTGCAGATGCTGGGTGATGATACGGCTTCTTCAAACGTCGCAGCTGGTACCATTTTCAAACAGGTCGAGACCCTTATCGCGCCCGCATTCCTCGCCTGTCGGGCCTGGCAATCAGGCTTCCTCCCGCTGTTCGAAGACGGCACATTTCAAAAGGGTGCAACGCTGGCAATAATGCCCAGACGACATCCGCGCGACCAGCAACAAGCCGCAGATGGTGTTGTGGATACACTTTGCCGCGTTGACGGGGCCAACCTGCTGCGGTTTTGGCTTGGTGGCACAATTGTTGAGTTGCTCGATGAAACGGCGCGTCCATCTTCTTGGGTCGACCCATTCACGCTCTCTACTCGGCGGCACGATGATCTCAACTGTCTGGGTCGTATTGTCGAGAATTGTCAGGATAACCAATGGACTTCCGAGGACGTGATTGCTGACTCGATTGAGAACGAGCACAAGACCCCACCAATTCTCACCAGGGTTGCCCACAGCTCATCCGAATGTGGCCCGACGAGTGGTCAGGCCGGGAGCCAAGAGCAGCATGGTGCTGTGAATTTTCAAAAAGGGCCATATGCCCCTCGGCTCGAGTACAGCGCCGATCAAGTTGCTGTCGGAGCGCCCAAAGTCCACGATACACCTTCTGAAGACGAGAGCCTGAGCGACGAAGTCGAAATGCGGAAGCTGCATCAGAGGTACGGTGTCGGCTCAGGGGTCCGCCAAAAGACGTATTCAGTCTCCTCCAGCTCCTCAGAGTCTCCCGTTCATTCAATGGTGATCGGTGGCGCCACTTCACCAAGTCCGGGCTTAGACCTCGAAGCACGCTGATTGAGAGGAGAGGCGAAGTCGAGAGATTCGAGAAGAGATGAGCTAAGGAGCGAGGTTGAGAGCAGGGGCAGACGATGTTACGCGGCATCGAAGAGACCCACCAACAGCACGAGCGAAGAGAAGGATGCCTTGTTGGGATTGCCAGCGTGGCTGGACACCGAGACGTGAGAGTGTGTTTGTGTGGACGCTTCTTCGGTAATCAGGCGATGTTTCGCTCGATTTTCCTTTGTCCGCGGAATCTTTCATGGTTTATGGATCTGTCTGAATGGGACCAGCGAGGAAAGTGTTCTTGCATAACCAAACATCATGTTGCCCGGCGGTAACAGAAGGCATGGCCAGTCTCTGCTGGTAACACCATTCCAAGTAGCTGGAATGGATGAGCAGATCTCCCTTTAACGCTCGTTGCTAGTTGATTTATGGGTATTGTATTTGCACTTTCTATTGCTGCTGGCGCGAGCACATTCGGGCCACGGGCTAGGTAAGCCAACTCTCTTGGCGGTCATCTCCCTAGCATCTGGGATATGCGAGCGATCTCATCGCGAAGAGGAATCGTCCTTCTCTTCTCCTCCTTCCTCGACATTCTCCTGGAATAGTGTTTCTTGCGCTGTGACTCGTTAGTGAGGTCTTCTTGTTCAACTTATCGACAACCAAAGGTGAACTTACCACTCCAAAGCTCGGAGTAAACCCCACCCTGGTCCACCAAATCCCGATGTGTGCCGGACTCCACGACCGTACCGCCCTGCAATACAATGATCAAGTCGGCATCGTATATCGTCCTGAGTCTGTGTGCCACGAACACGCTAGTCCGGTTCTTCTCCTTCAGAATGGAGTTGATGTTCTGCATCAAGCCCTGCTCCGTGTGCGTGTCGAGGGCACTGGTAGCCTCGTCGAAGAAAAGCAGAGGCGGGTCCTTGAGGAGCAACCGGGACACTGCGAGACGCTGTTTCTCACCACCCGAGATCATCAGACCGCGCTCTCCGACCTTGGTGCTGTAGCCGTCCTTCAGAGTTTCGATGGTGCCATGGATACGAGCTCGCTTGGCGGCAGCGATAACCCGCTCCTCCGGCGCGTTCATATCGCCATAGCGGATGTTGTGCTCGATGGTGTCATTGAAGAGTGGCGTGTCCTGTGGGACAACTCCGATAGCTCGGCGTAAGCTGTCAAGCTGGACCTGGCGGATGTCTTGGTCATCGATCAGCACGCGACCTTCCTGGGCGTCGTAGTACCGGAACAAGAGTCTCAGCAGTGTCGACTTTCCACAACCAGAAGGTCCAACTATGGCAACCTTCTTTCCGGCGGGGATGACGAGGTTTAGATTCCGTAGGATAGGTCTGTCCGCGTGGTAGCCAAAAGTGACGTTCTCAAAGCGAATCTCACCACCCTTGGGCAGTGCCAGCGGCTTCGCATTAGGTGGCTCAGTGATGGTGACGTTGACCTTTTGCAGGTTGAACAGTGTCTCCATATCCAAGAGACTCTGCCTCAGCTCACGATAGACTGAACCCAGGAAGTTGAGTGGGACTGAGAGCTGGAACACAAGCTGGTTGATCATGACCAGGTCGCCCACCGTCAGGCTGCCTGTGGCGATACCGTTGGCGCCTAGGTACATCATAGCCGTCAGGGCAGTGGAGAAGATAATGTTCTGTCCGGAATTGAGGAGGGCAAGAGACGTGGCGACCTTGATTGACGACTTCTCGTACTGTTGAAGCGCCTTGTCGTACCGTGCAATCTCGAACTTCTCATTGTTGAAGTACTTGACAGCCTCATAGTTGATAAGAGAGTCAACGGCGACTGTAGACGCCTTGTTGTCGGCTGCATTGGTCTGCCTTCGGAACTTGGTCCTCCATGCGGTTGTCCAGATTGTGAAGGCGCTGTATGTCGCCATAGTGATGGCGGTGATGGCAGCAAATGAACCGCCATACTGGTACGTGAGTATTCCGCAGACCATTGTGATCTCCAGTGCGGTGGGTATCACGTGGAAGACCATGCTGGTCAGCAAGAAGCTGATGCCCTTTGTTCCACGGTCGATGGCCCGCGTCAAACCACCCGTCTGCTTGGACAGGTGGAAGCTCAAGTCCAGCCGCAGAAGGTGGTCGAAGACGTTGCAGGCCACCTTCCGGATGGCTTTCTGCGCGACCGAGGCGAAAACGGCGTTCCGGAGCTCCTGGAAGACGGTGGCGCCTATCCTTGTCGCGCCATATGCGAAAATCATGGTGCTAGCAACCGTTACAACACTGCCACCGGTTGAGGCGACGTCAATGTTCATTGCGTCGACAATGCTCTTAAAGTAAAACGGCACCTGTACATTCAGAACTTTGGCGCCCACGAGTAGAGACACAGCCAGCCCGACCCGCAGCTTTGTCCCGAAGCTGTCTTTCGGCCAGAGGTAGTGGGACATCTCCTTTATGATGGCCCAGTCTGCCTTCCGTTGTTCTTGGACTGTCTTTTCTAATGGCGCCAGCGGGTCGACGGGCGGCTTCGACGTCGAGGCGGCCTTAGCGGGGTTGACTTGGCCATGCGCGTCGGATTGTTTCGCAGAGGCGCTGGTGGACACATTGTGGGAGGTCGAGGCAACAGTAGGAGCTGACTTCTTGGGAGACTCTCCTAGAGGGTTTGTAGATGAAAAGGCTCGTATTTTCGAGGTACTTGAGGTCTGCGGCAGTATTTGCCTGCGAAATTGGTATTGGTTATGGTGGTGGGCGCGCGAGCAGCAGAGTGCCGAGTGGCCTCCCCGCGGGAGCAGCACGGAACGTAATATCATGGCGCGTATCTTCTCTCTGCCGTGGCCGGCTCGACTCCCATCTCTCCAACACCTCTGGGCAGCACACCTAGAGCTCCATTATAGGCGGTGGTGAGGTTGGTCTCTTCGAGGTTAGCTGTGAGGGCTGTATGGAGTGAGTGCGCGGTTTATTATAGTCGCAGGTGGAACTTCCGAGGGAATGGCGGGCCAAATGACGACGATGTCGCAATGGAGCTTTAACTTTGCTGTGGCGGGTCCCCTGTCTGGGCACCTTGCTGGAATCAGGGGCCATTTACTTACGCCTAACCCTGAGAGGATGTCACAAAACGGAGGGGGCCATCAAGGTCCAATTTCCAGCTGTAGTCTAATCTGTATGCCTGCCATCATTCTATTACTTTGCAGACACGTGAATGAATTCGACTGCACATGCTTGTTTAGCATCCAAGATTCTTCCTTTGCATTAAAATAATACAATTCTCAAGGCCATAATGATGTCAGGCTCATCCGACGCCTCCTCCATGCCGTACACCTCTTTTCTTGCCGTCCCTACATTCGCCATTCAACCGCGACCCGCGCAACAAAGCTGCATTGTATTGCTGCACCACAGGAGGAAGCACACGGTCCAGCCATTTTCGATGAGCCGTCAACGTATCTGAGGCATTCCGGCCCACTCGAGGCATGATGCCATCCCTGACAGACTTGCGCCCCTCCTCCGCATTATCCAGAGCCGTGCTCACGCCCAGCAGTGCCTGAGACAGGCCAGCGAAGACTTGACGGAGCCCAAACTGTGGGATCTTCGTGTCGTCTTTACAATGGACGGCCAGCTGTGTGGCCGCGTACACAATGTAGTAGAAGCTCAACTTGCTGAGTTCAACCATGTCCCTGCCCCTCCACCCCAGGTTCTTCCACTCAGGTCCGACGCGGTTAGGCACGTATTTGATTTTGATCGACGCGTCTTTGCCCAGGAACAGGCCCTCATCGACGCCCTTCTCAGACGTCAGCTGCTCCACGAGACCCTCCGCCCACAACTTGTTGTGCACAGGCGTGTCGAAAATGTCCTCCTGCCACTCCGTCATCACGTGCAGGTACGCCGTCCTGGAGCCCCTTCTCAAGTGGACCAGGCCGTACATCGGGACCTCGTCTGGTGTGCTCTCGTCCTGCCAGGGGAAGAACAAGGGGATCAGGAGGTGGTCGAACTGGGCCTGGCCAAACCGCCTCCAGGGCTGAAAGACCCCGAGCACGCCGTTTTTCCACATCTGGTCTCCGAAATTTTGTCCGAGCCCGTAGCGGACTGGATTCCATTCTCCTTTCTCGGTGCGCATTGTCTCGGCTGTTATGTCAAATGGTACAAGACACCATTTCGGCAGGGGCGGCCAGAATATGTACTCAAACGATCGGCGCTGGTGATTGAAGCTGAGATCGCCTTCTCCGTGTACCATGCCGTCGTAGGCTTCCTTGAGCTCTGATACTGTGTTTTTTGCGTACTCTTCTCGTCGTTTGCCTTTCCCAGGCTGGGACCAAGGCTTCCAGAACCTTGGACGGACTACTTCGACCTTTCCGTTGCTTTGATCGTGGTGCTCAGTGTCGTCGATCCCGAGCTTCCTCTTACGAGCCATGGTTGGTAACGTTTCTTAGTTTTCAACAGAGTCTCTTCGGGTGGTGGTTGATTCGAAAAGACAAAATATTCGCAGTTGTGGTAAGGTTTCGAAGATAAACGCAACTTTGCCCGACTTAAAGACAAGTATTAGTTGTTACCCAGGTACCCAAGTGAATTTTTCAATGGCGTACCTTACGGCGCTGACGCTCTGCAACTCTATTTACAGTCCTCAATTTCAATTCGAAATAACAAGGCCCGTTCTGTGATGCGAGATTCACTTTGTTCATTCCAGTGTGTGTTAGAGACCGACCGGCTAGATCAAAGCATTTTTCGGGCGAACAAGAGATGTTCGATTTGCCGGCGTCCAAAATTAGGACTTCGTAGACAAAGATGGTGGAATTGTGCGTCGGGACGCCCGTTTGAGCAGCATTATCAGACTTCAGCCGAAGAGGCTCGCTCACTCAGTGCTGTTTTAACCATTTGTGCTCGTCGTTGCACCAGGTCATAAGCGTCAACCTGCCAGGTGGGCAGGGAGCTGCTGCTAGAATAAGATCGCGTTACGGAGCGGTCGTCACGAGCCGCCACTTGCTCGTTGGACTTGGTGTTACCAGGTCACCCAACTGATTTGCTGTGGTCTCCGAAAGTCAAAGGAGCGGACGATGGGCCTATACCGGCATCACTTGGTTCCTGAGGCTGAACTGCTTGTGAAGATGGGGTTTGAAAGGCTGCAGGTGGATTGTGCAGATTGGCGATCCACTCGACAAGGCCGGGTGTCTGACAAAGGATGGGGGCCTATTTCTACGTCTACGACGTCGTATTGCTCAGATTTAACGTAAGTAGGTAAAATTCTGAGAGTGCTGGGGGGTACAGTATTTCTAATCAGTATTCCTCATCAGGCCAAAGTCCAGCAAGATGCCATGATCGAGGTGACCCTCAGCCTCTTCGCAGATTCATACCGATCAATAAGAAGCCCCGCCTCCAA
This sequence comes from Diaporthe helianthi, assembly GCA_001702395.2. Lineage (NCBI taxonomy): Eukaryota > Fungi > Ascomycota > Sordariomycetes > Diaporthales > Diaporthaceae > Diaporthe > Diaporthe helianthi. The sequence goes on along the minus strand of MAVT02001357.1, from coordinate 6,004 downwards.
AGCTGCGGACAAATTGGAGAGCTGATCCCTCTAAATCTCCTGGAAAAACCCGCTGTCTTGGCTAACATAACTAAGAACCCACTCTCCAGCGTCCACTTCCTAGCACTTGAGCAAAACCAACTTTGAAGCATGGCCCGGCGAATGATGAGCCACATGTGCATACAAGAAGCTCTCCATTCTACTACTGACAGAACGCTTTATCTATGTACACTAAAAATCCCCTAAAAGCAAAGCTCCATGTCTGTACAAAAGAGCCAGAAAATAGGACAAGTCCATACGTCTCCGATCTTTCTGGTCACTTCCTTGAGGTTGACATATTTCTCAGCCCATAACTCCAAATGTACCACCCCCAAAATTGATCTACCAGGTACAGTGCTGAGAAGCAAAAGCGAGAGCACATAATGACAATATACTGCGACCTCCGTCCCTGCTAAATTCCCTTCCGCACACTTGAAAGACAATCATCGTCGTTAGGCCTTACTTCCCAGGTTTGGCATTCTTCCACACACGCAATGGCCCATGATTGGCGAGGACTCTCTTGGCAAGAATCATCGCGGCGCTTTGTGTCGCAATGTCTTCCGGGTATCCATCGAAGCACCTTCGGACGTGGGGAGCAACAATGAGGGCCGGAAAAGGCGCGTCCACCCTGGTATCCAGCAGCTTGACGAGCCCCGCCTCCGCTGCAAAGCTCGAGAAAATCCCATTTCCAAGAGCAGTGTTGACTCTCTTCTGACAATGAGCTTGGATAAGTGACCACAACTTCATGAAAGCGGGACTGCCCTTCTCTAGTTCCTCGGCAAAGACAGCAGGGTCTCTCTTCTTCTTGTCCGAGAGGTTGATTTCAACTTCGGCGACCTGGCTGAGGAGCACCGTGGTCCAGGTCGACAGCTCGGTACCAAGCTCGCAAGCTTTATGATGACACGGGACATCATCGTCATCGCGACCGCTGGAGTGCTTAATCCCGAGAAGGGGAGAGGCTTCCCTCCAAATCTCGGAGCAGACTGAATCCAACGCCGCCCAATCAAATTCAATGTCCGCAAGATCCACGGCCAGGTACATCTGGGTGAGCTCCAGGATGCTCGTCAGTGTCCAGCTCGCCAGCCGGCTGGTCCAAGTCCACACGAAACTGCTGGCCTCATCTTGATTCATGCCAAGCATGCTTGCGAGGCGCGAAAGCGCTGCCGGCGTATGCATCATTCGAATCATGTCCATGAAATTATCCTGTGCGAGCTCGTGGTGAAAGTCACAACAATTCATTCGGGACGAGATGAAGCTGCCCAGGACACTGTTGTCTTTCAATGGCCGCCATTTCTTGAAGTTGATGTAATCCCGCATGCTGCAACACTTTGCATGACCGAGATCTTTGTAGGTGTAGTCATTCGAAGACCTGCCCAAAGCTAAAAGCCATTTACGAGCCGTCCATTCAATATTCTTTGGTCTTCCTCCAAAGAAGACATGCTGTTCGCCTTGTTGGAAGAGTAAGAACTCCATGTCGGGCCAGGATAACGAGTTCGGAAATGCGGCTCGACCAGCCGCATAGATGAACATCATTGTCCAAATGTCGCGATTGTCGTTCGTACTTTGACTGAGCGCTCCCCTGTTTCAAATAATGTCAGTGGACGGTGCAGCAAGAGAAAGTGTGCCCAGTGAGCCTCGGGCGAAGGATCTTGGGGAAAAGGGGGCGGGCGGCAGCTTACACATGGCGAGATCGGTAGAGATCATACTTCATCAGGCCACAATGCAGAGGGTTTGTCTTCATTGGGTCAAAACGATGTCGGAAACAACTGTCGCCGTCCTCGATTTGGGTCACCCAATCGAGAGCACGGTCGACGTCCTTTTCGTACCAGTCGTAGCCACATCTCAGATAATTCTCACATGAATCAATCTCCTCCTCTTCCTTGACAGCCTTCGCCGGCTTCTTCTTTGACGCCCGCTTTGCTGCCATGCCTTTCTTCCTGGGACCTTCCGAGGTTTTGATTTTCTGCAGCATGCTTATGGGCTGGCTTGCAGTAGACGGCTTGTGTTTGACGAAATGCTCCTTTAAGAAGTCATGATCGAGAGGTTCATCAGCGAGAGGAACGTGATGACGGCCAAATTCGTGATGCCAATGCGTCGGAGGTTGGTCAGCATGCCTGAAGGCATGATCACTTGCATCCATCCATGGGATTATTCTGCAGTCGAAGAGGATGTCATCCATGTCGAGCAACAACCTCATGGCAAACGTGGTCCAGATTGGGATCTCTCCACACTTTAGAGCCTTCTTCACACCCCTGGTTATGTCGTCCTCGTAGGGTGGGCAATAGTCTACCAATTCGGCGATCTTGGATACTTTGACATGCAGTCGGCTGACCTCTTCATCAAGTGACAATCCCCGGCTGACCCCGTATCCTGGAATGCCTCTTAGTTGGTAAGACCACATTTTGAGAGTTGAAAAAGTGTTGTATAGTGTCAGCTCATTTTGGCGGCTGGACACCAGGACGAACTTTTCAAGCGGAGCATCGAATGGCTGGTCAATCTGAGTCGAAGAGGCAGCGCCCTGCTGCTTCGAGGCAACAAGCAACGCAGGGAGGGTAGAGACTGGATACTTGTGGGCAGGGAACCTTGCAGGGCGCTTTACCTGCAGGTCCAATTCAGTCTCTGATCGGCGTATGAGGTCGATAGCCATGCGTGTGCCGAAAGTGGCCATGACGAGGTGGCTCTCATTGAGTCTGTAGGCTTCCCAGTAGCGTCTGACCTCTTCCCGGACCCTTTGTTGCTCTTGAAGGAAGGACTGTATGGCGAACCAGAACTCTTCTTCAATTTGACCCTCGTCTGCGATGATTGTGGTAGGGAGTTCCTTTTCCGATGATTTCGATTTCCCTCCTTTCTTGAAAGTGCCAGCGCCCACAGGGGTTTGAGCACCAGAAACATCCAGCTCGTCGTCGTCATCGCCATCGCCACCGGCATCGATGTAAAAAGCAGCGAAACGGTTGGAAGAGACTGCAGTGTTGGGGACCAGAGTTTCCGCCTGCACTTTGGGGCTGCCTTGTCTCCGGAGCTGCTGCACGGTAGCAGACTTGGCAGTGGAGAGAGAGTCCCTAGTGGCGGCGGCCTTGAGGAGAATGTCCCATGCGGTCATCAAGATATCAGTAAAATCTGCTTGGAGTCAGTCTCGGAATAATGGGAGGAAGCTTGGTAAGTGATTGTTAGCTACAGGCATGTTTCTCATTGCTCTTGTATTGTCCGTTGGTGTTCTCCTCGTACCATTTGGTACATTCTTTCCGAGCAACGATGGCGCGGCGGAAGGCTCGATGGATGGGTGGGTGCAAATTAAACGATGTATTCTTCACATTGGCTACGATCTGCTTGGCCACTGTTACGCGTTGTCAGGTCAGCGAAGGAAGTTTCCAGTGGTGAGTCCAAGAACAGAACAATGTGTACGAGGCCGTTTGGCCATTTCTAACTCGGCGACACGGCATCTGAGAGAGGTCAAGGGGCGAAATAACTCACTGGGAACGAAGTCAGATGTTCGGATAGTCCATCCATCCTGGCTTTCAAGCTTGTAACCGTGTTTCACAGCTGTCGCTTTGAGCCAGCCGGCGATTGTCTCGGTGTCAGCCTTGTATTGTTTGTAAATGCTAAGCAGCCCAAGGCTGAGGGGTGATGGGGCTGCTGTCGAAGTCATCCTGCAGATGGCTCATGGAAGGAAAAACGAGCGTGTAAGCGCAGGAGGCTACATGTGTTTACATGAGTCTTGTGGGTGTCAGTTTCGATGGAGAAGGAATGTGATGAATCGTTCCGTCAAGAAAGAAGTACAGAGGTTGACGACGAGAATCACGAGATGCGTTGTTCTTGACAGGCAAACACGTCATGAGGAAACGAATTGCAGACAAAGACAGTCAGTCAGTCCATGGTAGGAAGTACGTGTTTGGGTACTCTGCAGCCCTGAAGGTACTTATGGCCCGTGCATGCGTCCAGGCATCCATCCCCAATCGGAGTGAGAAGGAGGGGACTCGAGGTTCAGCTGTGACAGCACTGCTGTCACAGCTGAACCAGGTGGAACAGTTGAGGTAGACAACGTTATCTTTTTTGCCTTTGAATTATCATGCCCAGTCCAGAATTCACAAGCCTACATATTTGCCCAAAAGGCCCGAACGTCTCATTCAGATTGGGCGTTTGCTCCCCATGGGCCATGCTCTACGGAGTACTCGGCTGGCTGCGTGGAGCATTCAGAAGGCGTCAGTGACATGGAGCCACTCCGAAGGTCAGCCCCCCGGGTAATTCTCCAAGTAGCCTCTCGAGAGGTTGTTTACATCCCTTCCTTGATGTTTCCATTGTACCAAATATTACGAATCGAGCAGGGTAAATCGAATATTGTAAATTAGCTTATCTATTCTATCTAAGTAAAAAGAGCGTAGGAAGCCTATTCTTATAGGAAATCGTAAAGGCAAAAGTAGAGCTTATAGCTTATAATATACCCCTTAAATAATAAATAATTATCTAAATAGAGTAGAGTAACTATTATTTTATATAGAATAATACTAATTTACTACTTTTAAATAGAAATAATAGGAAAAAATTAGTACCTACTATATACCTTTAGTACTTGATTTAATATAAAAGACTATAAGTTTTTTAACTACTTTACTTAATAAATAAATTTTAGAGTAGCTAACCTAACTTTTTTATATATTTCTTTAACTAAATAATAATTTTTATTTACTTTTATATATACTTATATATATAAAAATATATAATATACCTTACTCTAAGAGTACTAAGAATATTACTTATAAAGCTATATAGGCTACTAATAAAGTATATATTTTTTATATTTAAGTATTTACTTTATATATTAAATATAAAGTACTAATATAAAAGTAAGGTAAGCTTTATAAGAAGATTCCTTAGAGCCTTTATTACTTATACTTTACTAAGAAGTAGGTAAATTAAGCTTATTTAAATAAGTTTAATAGTATTAGTTTATTTATAAACCTCTAGGGTAAATTTACCTAGGAGGATAAGAAGATTAAGTAAGAAGTATTTAAGTAGGAAGTAGAGAAAAATAAGCCTTCTAGAGAGATAGTAGGTGCTTACTAAGCTATACCCTACTTAGGTTATATATACTTTACCCTCTTAAGGTAAAGAGATAGTATATACTATAAGTAGCTTAATCTTAGTTACTTTACTTACTATATATATTATACTACTAGGTATAGTTACTAGTTAGTCTCTACTTATATTATTATAGTATATTTTAAGCTTATAGTATATTTTAAGCTTATTTTATATTATAAGCTTTATAAGACTTAAGTAGTATATTCTTTCTTTTAGGCTATATTCTAGTACTTTAAATTCTTATATATAGTTAAAAGCTTATAAATATTTAAAAAACTATATATAAATAGCTTACTATTAATTTACCTATTATTCCCTTACTTATTTTTAGCTCTTCTACTACTTTCTTACTTATAGCCCCTATTTATATATTAATTAAGCTTAGTAAAAATATTAGTAATAAGGAGGTTACCCTTACTTATTAAGTAGGAACTTCGTAAGAGTTAAAGAATTTAGTAAAGGGAGGCCTTTATACTTTAGTAAACCTTATTTTTAAGTAAATTAGTAGTTTTATATACTTATTTTAAAGCTCTTAGAGTATTTTTTACCCCTTTTAATAAAACAAACTTTATTCTTTTTATACTTTTTTAAGTACTTTTATTATATTATATATATTTAATATCCTGTTAAAATACTTAAATTCTATAATAAGAAGCGCTTTTATAAGATTACCTACTAGTATAAGCTTAATTACTAGATATTCTACTTAGAATAAACCCTTTATATACTTTTATTTTAACTATAACGTTAAACACTAACGAGTCGCCTACCCCAACGAGTTACCTACTTTTACGCTAACTACTCCCCTCTATCTTTTTTACGCGTTTTTTCGCGCACCTTCTTAAAATAATTAAAACAAAAAAAGCTAATATTATACTTGCCCTTTAAGCTATCCAAAATAATCTAA
>MAVT02001356.1:0-13433 GCA_001702395.2 Diaporthe helianthi | reverse complement strand
TTAGTCAGAAATGGGTGCGCGGCATCCGATTTTAGGTGCGCAAATATCCGCGTTCTTTGGAAATACGGACTCTGACCTAATGCGCTTACTCAAGGGTGCAGATCTGGTTGGCCCACTTGTATATTAGTCGTGGTCAAGGAGCAAAGTAGATGTAGTGCCTGAGACTTTGAAGTTACTCTAGATGGTGGGGAACCTAAACTTGGCCGGCCCAGCGGCCGGCGTGGTGGCCAGCCTTGGGTTTGAAAGGGGCCAACCCTTCCTCCAGTCATCAACATTTCAATCTTCAGGCCGGGCCAGCCTCTTTCCAAGGCCCCCAGGGACCGCATCCGAGGGAGAAGAACAGGTCTGGCTCCGGGTCGGCACTGGTCAAGTGGAAGAAAGCCAATCACCTTGTACACAACCAGGCGGGCATCAAACTCGAGGGCAGCAAAAGACGGCCTCGTTACAGCTAGCTAAGATGTTGCCTGTCTCACAGATGGCTGACGGTGTGATATTAGCTGTGAGGATGCTCTTGGCATAGTATCGCCTTTGCCTGGTTTAACTCGGAATTGGCCGGCCACGTTGTAGAAGCCCAAGACAGGCATCTTATTGCCTTCCGAGTGGCGCATCTGGACCCCGATGTCAGCGTCACAGCAATGGTCTGGTCAAGGGCGCTCAGGAATATAAAGTGGCCTCACCTGTCCTCATAGCACTTTTCATGCCACTCTTGTCATCACAGCATCTCATTCTCTCTTCCAGTATTACACTTGATAGTCATTGATTTTACACGCCTGGCGCGTTGCATCCATCGTTCTTTCACCAGACCACAAAAGTTCACTTTCATTTTACAAGACTTCTCAGTCAACCACTATCCTTAGACCACCACATCACATTCAGATTCGGCCGGTACGATCATTCAACCACATTCCCTCAAGATGCTGTCCTCGATCCAGATCCTTGCCATCCTGGCCGCCTGCGCCAACGCGCACATTGTCATCACCACCCCTCAGCCCTTCACCGGCTCCATCAACTCGCCCATCGGCTCGGGCATGTTCCCCTGCCAGAAGAAGACGGATGGCCCTCTCAACACGCTGGAGCTGGGCTCGACTCAGGACCTCGCCTTCATGGGCTCCACCGTCCACGCCGGCGGGTCCTGCCAGATCTCGCTGACCTATGACTCCCCGCCTACCGAGAGCTCCGCCTGGAAGGTCATCACCTCCTTCGAGGGCGGCTGCCCCGCCCGTGGCCAGACCGGCAACCTGACCCCGGAGAGCGCCGACCTGCCCGTGCCCGACAAGTACAACTACACCGTCCCCGCCGACATCCCCTCTGGGAAGGCCACGCTCGCCTGGACCTGGATGAACAAGTCGGGCGGTGTCCGCGAGTTCTACATGAACTGCGCCAGCGTCGAGCTCACCGGCTCGGGTGGCGATGCTTCCGCCTTCGAGTCGCTGCCCGACATGGCCGTCGCCAACGTGCCCGACGTCAACAGCTGCACCACCACCGAGGGTAGCGACTACACCTTTGAGAACCCTGGCGCCACCGTCTTCCGCGAGGGCGACGGGCCCTTCGCCCCCCTTACCGGCTCCAACTGTGTCGCTGGTGGCTCCTCCGGCACAGCCCCCGCCGCGGGTGCCGCCGCCTCTTCCGCCGCCGCTGCTGCTCCCGCCGTCCGCCGGGCTTCCAACGGCAAGGTTGCCCGCGCCTTCTAAGCCATGCAAGCCACTGAGCTTCTGGGCCAGACGGCCGCTTGCCAGTAACCCCGTGAAGCTTTGTTGTCGCGACTTGTCCTGGATGAGAGAACCTAGGGCATATCAATGCATCAGTCGGGGAGGCACGGAAGACAAGATATTATCAAGCTGGTGTTCTTTCTAAATAGTGCTGGGGATTAGCAACATGACACCTAGACGCGCAGGCCACTGCAAAGGATGATAACAATATAACAAGAGAGTTTGTCAAAACCCATTTATTTGCCTTTGTGTGATGAAATCCAGAATTTGTCTTTGATTACTTCCATTTGTGACGACCGTGACAGTCAACGCGTTTTCTGGATGACTTTGGCCAGGTGGAGAGAGTTGAATGTGAATGAGTAGTCCAGAATTGGGGCGAAGCCCTGGAGGCCGTTCAATGGATCGCCATCTCCCATCCGTTGTTGAATATCAGCTGCCCAGGGCCACCGACTGCCAAGCCTTCCCGAGGGTCCTACATATGTAAGACGCCACAGGAAAGACGAGATAGGCCCCGACGTAGATGTCCAGAATCCCAAGTGGGACTTGCCGGTTGTGAACGAGAGACCATGGGAGCCTGCTGACTGACGTTTTTTAAATAGAGGGCACCCACGGCCGAAACGAGCCGCGGCCCATCAAGAGGCCACCCGTGAGGGATCATACGGCCCACCAGGTGTAGCTCATCCGACCTATGGTTTTGTGTGCGAGGGTGGAACAAGGCGGCGCAGGGCCCTTCCTTTACGACCGTCCCTCGCCGGCGTCCTCCCTCCCACGGGCCATGTAGAGCCTCTGGGCCTTCTCGCTCATGCCCTTCATCTTTTGGCCCTCAAGACGCTCCAGCGAGTCCTCAATCAGGCCGATGTGGCCGCGCAGGGTACCCTCGAGCCCGTCCATGCGCGCCTCGTTCTCCGCGTGCTCCTCGAGCTGCTTGGCGTGCAGGGACTTGAGGTAGAGCGTTGCTGCGCCGACGGCAGACAGGTTGGCCAGGCCGAGGAGGTTGGTTAGGGCTGGGGAACGGAGGAGAGACATGGTGGCACTGAGTATTGAAGGGACTGCCGTTATTCCTTGTTTCCCTTCTCTTCGAGTTCTCTTCGAGTTTGGGTGGCTGTATGCAGGGCGGGGGGAGGGGGTATATTGTATTTTGGCATATGACGCAGAAGATATCTGACCTTGTCGTCTTGTGTGTTGTTTTTTTACTATAATAGCAATCTAGAGTCTCTGCTGCAACGGCTTCTAAAGTTCTTGGAGCTGGACGTGGGGATCCAGGGCAAAGGCAGACTAATAAAGTAGTGTAGGTTGCTTAGCGCGCCCAGACCCCTGGTGTAGTAGTACTGTAGCGATGATGAGGTCAACGACCTCGGATAGAGGCCAGTCAGTCCCTGCCATGGCCATGGTCTTACTCTTGGCGAAGCTCGAGCCAGCCGAGGAGGGAAGGCTGTCCCGGGTGTCCTGGTGTCCCCAGGTCCACATTGATCGGAGCCGGATCACCGTCCGTCCCAGGCTCCCCACCCATGGATGTGTTGGGGCCCCGAATCTCGTCAAGCCCCGGCCGGCCGGCCCCGACTGACGGGGCATAAAGCAGCTCAAGCATCCCCATCGTAACGCTTCACGGTCATGGACCTGTTGAGGTCCATGCCCTTGCTGCGCTCGTCCAGCTTCTTGACGACGGCGCCGAGGACGACCTTGACCAGGTCGTCGGTGGACAGGGACCCGGGCTTTCCAGTCCAGGTGGTGGTGTCGACGATGTCCCTGGTGTGGGCCTCCTTGTGGAGCTGGTCGTCGAGGTACTCAAAGGTCTGGGCGACCTCGAGGGAGGGCCTGCCGATCTGGAAGAGCTGGACGCCGACCTGGTGCTCGGGGACGCCCATCTCGTCGAGGTTCTTTGCGCTCTTGATGAGCGGGGCCTTGATGTCGTCGTCAAAGGCGCCGGCGGTGATGACGATGAGGTTTAGGGCGGCGCCCTCCTCGTCCTGCTTCAGCATGCCGTGGTACCAGTGGAACAGCTTGGTCAGCCGGGCGCCCATGTTGCACTTGCCGTGCGGCCTGACGCGCTCAAACACGCCGGCGACCGTGTCGGCCGTGTTGCCGCCGATGCGCCGGTACCCGGACTTGCGGAAAGACATGTTGGCCAGCAGGCCCTTGGGACGGTGGTTGAGGAAGAACAGGTCGATGCCATCCGGGTCGTACTTGGCGCATATGGGCGCGATGCGCTCCAGCAGGGCCTTGACGTCGGCCCAGTAGGGCTCCATCGCCGCCGAGTCGTCGACCAGGAAGATGGTGTCGAAGCACCGCAGGAACGACAGCGTCTCCCCCAGGTCGCCGATGTCGATGCCCGATCCGGCCTCGGTATCGGGAGCGGCCTGGGCCACGGGCCAGGAGTCAGATCGTTCCATACCGGTATTCTTCCGGTATTCTTCAGGCTGCAGCCGCTGCTTGTGTGTCACAGTGTGGGTCCGTCCACTGTGGTATTTATTACCGTATTGCTTTCTTGTCTAGTGTACTCCGTCCGTATGACGCAAAGTTCCACAGGCGTTGCAAGTGTGGATGTGGATGTGGTTCTTTCCCAGAGATCGAGATCGGTACCTACACGTGTAGGTAAGGACTTGGACTGCAGAGGGCTGGATATCAGATATGAAAAGCACCCGGGTCTGAACACAGGTCACGGGCTGCGGGCAGGCCTGGCTTTAGGTTTTGTCGACGCAGCGGCAGCGGTGAGCGCGGTGGATCTGCGCTGCAGCTTGGAGATCAGCCCTCCCAGGGCGCTAATAAAACACGGCCGATTCGGATGGCCCGGCTTGGTGACATGACATGCATGCATTCATTGTACCGAGTAAAACCGAGTGAATTTGGCATTCCGGTTACTCTCAATTCCGGACTTGTCTTTTTACGTGCACTACTGTGTACTGTGTACGCTCTCCTGAATCCTGATGCTTCATTTACACTACCTACCTAGGTAAGTACGATGCCATTGTGGGGGGAGGTACCTAGGTACTTAAGTACTTACTTACCTAGGTTCTTAAGTACCTAGGTAGTATCCGTATGCAGTCGACAACGCCGAGCCCCTGAAGAAGGCCTCGGCACCCTGTGACCCCTGCAGCTGAGGCGCAGGCAACGGGTTCCTGGCCGCCCGAGAAATATGGGGTAATCAATGTGTGCACTGTGTGCAGCCATGCGAACATGTGATTTTATTACACGAGACCGAGACTGATGAGCACGCTCAATCCTTTTGTAGTGTATAGTTTTCAGACAGACTCTGTGTGTGTGTGTGTGTGTGTGGTTACCCCCGTGTTCCTTGGCCTCACTCCGGAACTCCTTCCTCTATGGTTAAAAGTACCCACCAGATAGATGCTGCTGATGCTGCTGCTGCTTTCCCATGCCATGCCATTAGTTACTAAAGAGAAAATGTGCCCGAGCCAGCCCCAAGCACTGCCAGTGACTGCATCTTGCCCTCCAGTAGGAACCAATCCCCAACCGCCCTCCCCGACCAATACAGTCAGTCCTAATTACTGAAGCTCGTCATCCTGCTCATCCGCCCTAGGAAGCGCCGTATCCTGTACTGCTTGGGCGGTTTCATCGGGGTCCGGAAGGATGCTGTGGACGAGGTCGATGGTCTCTCTTCGGCTTTGATGATGTGGCCAATGCCTGTGATGGCCTCGTCGACGCCGTGCTCTCCGCTCTTGGACGTGTCAACCTCAAAGTACGCACACTTCCACTCCTGAGCCATAGCCCGCCCTTTCTCCCTCACGGCTCTCAACTCTGCCTCGGCGTTCTCATTGAAGGCTGTTGGTGAGAAGTCGCCCTCCTCAAGTTCTGCCGTCAAGGATCCACTAAAGTCAGGAACTCGTCTCTCATCGCAGATGGAGGTGTGCCGGGGCTGCGTGTCTTTTTTGTCTTTTTTTTTTTCTTGTTTCTTTTTCTTTTTTTTAATTTTTTCAAAACTCACCCTGCGGAGGAGCCAGGTCCTCGTCCCTGTTCCCGATCAGGAACACGGGCACCGTCATCCCGGGCCTCTCGTAGTCAGACATGGTGATGATGTTGTGGTGATTTCTCGCCGCGCCCGCGACCTTGTCATGCAGCTTCTGGGCGCTCTCGAGCGTCTTGGGTGAGTACAGGCTGAAGACGAAGGCGAATGCGTCGGCGTACTCGACCTGATACCTCAGCATGGCCGTGTCCGTCTCCGGGCCGAGCTCAAGCAGCTCGACGGCCGTGGCGGCGCCCGAGATGTCCATCAGCTTGCGGCAGCGACCATCATTGTCTGAGGCGCTACTGGGATCATCGCTGGGCATGAACTAGTGCACCAGTTGTTAGCGGGATTTTTGGGTTCACCGGCTGGCTATGATGATGTAAATAAATAAATAAAAAATTGGGGGATTTAAGCATAAACCTTCTGCAGAATCTTGCTCCTCCCGGCATACTCGTCGTCGTCGGCGCAGATCACGATGCTGTATTCGCCTGGCTCCACGAATGTTGGAAGGTCAAGATACGTCTTGGATGCTGCGTGGCGGTCATTGTCAGGGTTTCAAGGTTGCCCTCGCAGTGTGTGGTGCCAGGTGCCCGCCGTTCAAGAGACGAACGAGTTCAAATGTTTGGGTGGACTTTTCACTCACCTTGAGACAGTCTCATTGTGAGCAGCACACTAAAAAGGTATATAGCACGAGCCCACCAACTGCACAGCGGTGGTCCAGACGACCTTTTGACCGCCTGTCGCTCCCCGACAAAGAATGCAAGCAAGAGGCCACAATTCTCACGCCTTCCATTGGCCCTCGCACGCGGCTCCTGCACGGCGGGGGGGTCTCCACAAAATGCCCTCAGGGGGGTCCAGATCATTCCAGATGTCATGTCCCCTCCGCATCGCCCTGCAACTTAAAAATCAGGGGCAAGGGTTAGGGGACTGTCAAGATTTCAGGGGCTCCAGATTGTACCTACCACGTACAAGTAGGTAGTACTCGGGGCTTGCCTGTTACATGTGCAGCCTGTGTATTGTTTATTATCGAGCGCGAATTCGCCGTGGCGCTGTGTATCTGACACACATGGCAAGGGTGCTCTGATATTACCGTCTCAGAATTTAGAACATGGTCTACTAAGTCCCGGAGCCTCTGTGTCCGTCGTAGTAATCCGTCGATAAGCTATAGTACTTATAAGAATTTGAATATTAACTATTTACCCTGATTTTATTAGAATCGACAATAAGACTTCTAGTATTAGTAGTTTATACCTACCTAACCTAGGTACCTACCTAGGTATTTATATACACGTTAAGGATTCGCTAATAGTATAACTAGAAAATTAACGATAAGTAATAATACGCGCCTTAAATTAGCTATTATAAAAGAAGATTTTAATACTATTATAGATAGACCCGTAGACATAAAACAACTTGAATAAAATAATTAGATAGTCACCGATTTTGCTACGAACATATTTTAAGCTTATAGTAAGCGCTCCTAACATTCAACATTCTATAAGTGGTGGTTTTAGGTACTGCATATGTAACAAGCTGATCTCAATTTTTCATGACTAACTTCAGGATCTTGACCGTGTTGCAAACCAGAATACATTGTCGAAGTGAGTTACTTAATTAATGGTCACGAAGTCGCATCCTGAAGTCGCGTCACGAGGTCTGCCAGGAGAGTCTGAGGGGCCCTTACATAAGTAACTGGACTTCCCCAAAAGTCTACAGGTCGCCTTCTGACATCTATGCTCGTGCTCAAGTGGCTCACCACCGTTTCTCAAGCCACATGTGCACACACTCTTAGAGATGTAATTTGTAATTTTGCGAGGGTATTCCCCTTCCAGCTCACATTTCTGGAACGCTACAACCTTGAAAGGCCAAGTAATTACGCGTGTAGGTGCGTGCATGTGAAGACCAGTTGACGGGAAGGGTCTTGTTGATACCACCCTGATGTCAGTCGAAATATGGATCCAGTGCGCCTGGAACTCCGTGTTTAGATATGAAGATCAATGAGATCGATCATTCGCGACCTTGTTACGAAGCTCCGAAGCTCGAGCAGCACCCACTTCAGCCTGGGCCGTTGAGCTTCTACGTCGGTGACTCCCTTTCCAACAACCAATTAGTCTCGATATTACCCGTCCCAAAATTCAAAGAGATAATACAGTGTTAGGTGTCGAAACATACAAGTACCCAGGTAGTAAGAGAAATGAGTGATTTTTTTTTATTTTTTTTAGTTTCCTCCCTTTTTTAGCAACACACTTGTGTTGCCTGGCCTACCAGCTACTAGTAGTACTTGCTACGTATGTCGTTGGAAGGAGCGATCTTAGTCTAGCTAGCCACAAGTACCCTAAGGTCCCTCTGCAGAGAGGGGCCTTTAGCCAGCAGAATCAACCCAACCAACAACAACCACCAGACCCACGATATACGTACGTACGTGAACCTACCGACAATGTACCTAGGTACGTACGTATATAATCCTGAAGTCTTGAGCACAATAATATATACATATATATATTTGTCGTTTTGAAAAGAACAGTCTCTACCCTCACAGGAGGGTAGCAAACCAGCACATGGCACACGCGTCACACATTGACCCTATGGCAACAATCAAGAAGAGAACGCGGCCACGGCAGCAGAGAAGGCAGCATTGATCGTGTCGGCCGCAGACTGCGCGGCGGCCTTTTGGTCCGCGGATGCGATGTTGACAAGCGTGGTTCCCAGGGTGGCCGCCTTGGACTGCAGGCTCTGGAGCGTGGACAGGACGGTGGAGGATATGCCCAGGGACTGGAAGTTGGCCTCACGGTTGGTCAGGGCGGTCAGGGAGGCCTGGATGTCCGGAGTCAGGGTGCCCGTGACGTAGCCGATAATGCTCTGCGAGTCCGCACTCGATGCCTGCGCCTCGTCTGCCGCAGCCGAGTTGGCATTGTCAATCTGGGTCTGTTATCTTTCAGCATAGATTCTCGAGTAAATTACCCTGGGCTGGTGTGCTCGAGGCGGGAAAGGGGTGAACTTACGCCGACGGCGTTGGCGTCAGACTGGATGCCCAGGGCCCCGAGGAGGGAGCCGTCCCAATTGGTGACTGTGGTGGTCAGAGCCCGGGTCGACGCGTCAATGATCTGAAGGTTGGCAAGAGTCTCTGCGGGATCACGCCGGATCAGGGAAGGCAGGGCCGTGATGGCCGTGGCAAAGACGAAAATGGAGGCGAAGTTGACCATTTTGGCAGTTTCTGACTGGCAACAATGTTGGATATGAAGATGGCGTGTTTGTTTGTAGTGAGCAACGCTTTTCACAAATTGTAGAGACAGTACGGTCATCTGGAAACAGTGTCACGTTAAAAGGAGAGCGGGCCTGAGGCGCGTATAAATATTTTCAAGTTTCCACACAGCAGAGTTGTCAACTATTAGTATCCCAGTACTATTCCAGTATTATCATGACGCTGCGCATCCAGCCTCCCTGGATACATCCTCGGCCTACGTTGCTTCGGAATGACTTGTGATACTGCTGCAAATGCTTGGCCCTATCTCTCGCCATCGTGAATGCGACCCTAGGTCGTAACCGGAGCACTTGAGGGCTTTGTGCACATGTGAATGTGCTGAGGTGCTCAAGTGGTCGACACTTGCTACACTCGGCCGGAGATCAGGTCCAACACCTGCGAATGGGCCGGATCATTGGCCATAACTAGCCATAACTGACCATCGTCGGACGAGCCTAGACTAGGCAAAAATATGTCGTCGCTATTGGTCATGGGTCTCTCCATCCGCAAAATGCGGGGAAGACTTGGGTCAACCTGGGTGGGCCGTTGAGCTCCATGCATGTGGCCATTGTGGCAGTTGGCCCGAGATGTTGGCGGGACTTACACGTGTAGTACCTACCTAGGTGCGGAGTACTGACCATTGGTGTTGTGTCTTAAAATGTTCATCTAATTACTTGGGATGAATCCCTGGAACTAATAATAAAGGCATTAGCATGGCGACGGGGAGGGGTATAGCTTTTACATAACGAAATCGCTTCTCGTTGGTGCAATCTGTGTTCCCCCAGCGTGATATGGCTGTGCGGCGATCACACGCTGCGAGAGTGCCTCCGGCTCCAGTGCTCAAGTGGGTTGTTGACGTTGTCGTGAGGGGCACGACTGGCATGAGGCCCGCGGGGGCTCAACAGAGTTTTGTCTGCCGTCAGTGTTGGAGAAATCCTGCTTGGGGTCGGACAACACTCCTGATTCGGTTTGCTCTCTCCTCATTCAAAAGTTACCATGTGCAACAAGAGATTGGGTCCTCACCACCCACCACATGCAGGTTCTGACATCTCGAGACAAGACTTATCACCCGGTAGTGGAAGCTGTCAACACCTAGATCATTTTCGCACTCCAGCACGACGTTGATAATATTTTACACTAAATTAAGACACGTCTTTCAAAACGCTATATTGATTCATTTATAGCGACCTCCGGAGTATATAGGTTATCGACTTTTTATATTCCTTGCCTTCCTTTCTAAAGTTAGCTAGAATTATAGTAAATATCCTAGAAAAAGGAAATTTAATATATATATTTAGATTAATATAGTATTTTACTCTTATAAATATTTATAAAGTTAAAAGCTATTATTTAATATAAGTAAGTATACTTTAAAAGGTTTTTTCTAGATATAAAAGAATAATGTAGTAAAAATCGTTTATCTTCTTTATTTATATATCTAGCGTGTTATTAATATAAATATATAGGCTGTATACTTCTATCTTCTCTAATTAGAAACCCTGAGGTACTAATAGAGGATATTAGGATCATAGAAGCTTAAGTAATTACTTAACTATAGGTCGCCTTAAATTAAGAACATTCTCCCCCTCGCATTAATTAACATACGCTGCCTTTACATCTACTTAATTCTTAAAGTCTAAAGAGTCCGTTCACTTTCGTCGCTATATAAGAATATATCAAAATCTAGGCACGTTTCCCATTCCTGCTAACCAAATCTTTAATTTATAAAAATTGATGGTGGCAATGTAGAGCCCTACCCTCTTCTATTTCACACCGTTAGGGCTTTACCAGAGATACGCGAGCTGGATTTAATTTAAAAGCAGGAGGCCACAGCTGTAAGGATGTGGCGAGCCTGAAACAAGTACGATTCGAGTTGCACATTGCATTTCACCGGTGAGAAATCAATATATCTCATAAGCATAGCCGTCGCAGGTGAGCCTTCATAGGCTGAATTTCCTACTACTTCTACTATTGTAGCATATCCAGGTCTCCAGGCTAGTTCCTACCAAGATACCACTTCCATACTTCATAGGTATGTACATAGTCAGCGTTTAAAGCTAGCTCATGTTTCAGGAACAACCCTATCCATGCACATGACGTGCTCAATTTAGCAAGGACTAGATAGATCACTTAAGGTTTCCAAGGTTCAAAGATACCTATAATAGCACTTTACTTTCTCTCCATACCAGTTGAGAGACTTCAGGACTGTCTTTCACTAAGAAGCACCGATGCAATGGCACCAACTTAGGCTGTTGAATTCTAAAGCCGCGAAATGCTTTAGCAGCTCAATATTCTAGCCACTTAGATTCTTTCGTTGAGCAATTTTGTCAACAAGAAACCCCGGGCTGAGATTTACTTCATGCCGGCTGGAACTGTAGTACAATTTAAAAATATTGATATGGTATGCGGCGCTGGTGCCAGTTTTGATACACCACCTATTGTGCCAGCTGAACTGATTAATGAAGGCTGTCGAAATGCACAGCCAAGAGGGGGAAAAACACAATACACTTAGACCGAGCACTCAAACCATAGTTCTTAAGAAGCTGCGCTGAGTACAGGTCTTGATAATTCCGAGCCAGCATCTTGGGATCCGGAATGGAGGCCGCAAATGCACGCAGATACATGACATCGGGATAGGCAAAAGCCGTCGTTCAGTCGCAGTGCAGATGTGAAGGGATCAAGCCATAAATTCAAAATTGGTCAACCTCAGGCAGACCACAAGCGACGGGACAGGCAAAGATCCCAGGTTCCCTCCCGCGACAGCTAGCTGCCACCCATCACCTCAGCCTTGCTACCGTAGGCTCTGGGATTCGCAACCAATCTTCAAGCCTCCAAGTGGTGGACACAAAAGCCATCCAAAACCATCCGAGGTAGTCAGAGGAGCAGGTTCCCAGACCAGCCGGCCCCAACCTAAAGCCCCGGCACCAATTACAAAACAGGCTAGCTAGTCAGAGTCGCTGCTTGACGAAGAGCTGCCACTGCCCCTCCGCTTGTGGTGGCCATGTTTTTCCTTCTTATGCTTCTTTTCCTTCTTGTCCTTCTTGTCCTTCTTCTTGTTGTCGAATTTGTTCTCGAGCGCATTGCCACCGATCGCACCAACAAGCGCGGCGCCGACCGACGCGAGCCCGCCTCCTCCCGCCGAGTGAGCCGCGAAGCCGGCCGCGCCGGCGCCCAGCACCGTGCCCATCAGGCCGCGCTCGTCCTGTCCTGGCTGCCCCGGCTGTCCTCCATATTGTTGTTGTTGTTGTTGTTGTTGTTGTTGTTGTTGTTGTTGTTGTTGTTGTTGTTGGTCGTAGGGCGGGGCACCTCCCTGGGGCTGGTGGCCATATTGCGACTGCTGTGGGTGGCCGTACTGCGACTGCTGCTGTTGGCCGTGCTGGGGCGCATACTGTTGTTGGGGAGGTGGGTACTGCTGGCCGCCGCCGTAGCCCTGGTGTTGTGGTTGCTGGGGGCTTGCGTACTGGTTGTACTGCTGCTGAGGTGGAGGGTTATACCCGCCCTGGTTGTAGGGGGAAGAACCGTAGCCCTAGATGTCCGAGAGTGTCAGCCGTGTTCTGCCATGTCTTTGCGACGCCTGCATATAGAACAACAGAGGAGGGGACATTGGCCTACCTGCTGCTGGGGGTTGTGGCCCTGCTGTCCGTAGCCCTGGCCGCCGTACTGGTTTTGTTGATGCTGGCCGCCGCCGCTGCCGCCGTAGTATTCGTTAGCAGACATGATGATGTGTTGGATTTCTGTTTCTGTTGGCCAAAACAGGTTGATAATGGTTGATATAAAGGAATGCACTCAGATTGCCAAGGGGGATGCGAAAGCGTAGCCAAAGGGGCGAAAGGGACCGAGGGGTTGCGGGTTTTGGCGAGGTTGATCGGCCGATCGGGGGGGGGGGTTTGTAAGAAAGCAAGCAGGACCGTCAGACTGTTCATGTCACTGATGTCAGTCACACGGGCGGCCGACTGGAAGCAGCCGAGACTGCGGCATGGTGAGTGAATGGCGAATTGCGCCGTCCCCTCCCAAAGCGCGCCCATTCAAGGGCTCCTTCGGAACCTTGGAAGAGTACGTCAGACCAAACAGACCAACCCAACCTTGTTGGGATCCTTTATTAGCCTTTGGGCCTTTACCCTTTGCCAGTCACAAGTGCGGGCCGCTGCGGGCCTGTTGCAAGGCCTCCGACTCCCGTCTCCCGCCTTGACGCCTGTCCACCTGCCCGCGGTTCGTCATGGCTGGGCTGAGCTGACATAGCTGACATGGCCAACGTGTGCATAATCACCTGGGCAGGGTCTTGGGTTGGGCCATCTGGATCTCAAGGATTGTGCCGTCAGTGTTCCAAGTCATGTCAGCACCTCATTGCCGAGTCCAGAGCTGACAGTACGGACCCTAACCCGGGATGGCGGACGTGGGTGGGGAGACTGCAGGGCTCGGGCTATAGTAGTTCGTCAACAGTCATTGTTTCACGTCCCCCCATCTGTTTACAATCGGTGGACAAAAGTTCCGCCACACCCCCATTTTCGCACCAAAAACAGCT
>MAVT02001355.1:0-13439 GCA_001702395.2 Diaporthe helianthi | reverse complement strand
TAGGCTTATAAAAGTAAATTAGAACGTTACTATAAAATTTCCTATATAGTAAAACCTACTATATTTATCTTAAAAGATATATTATATCTTATCTTTTATAAATACTTACTATAGTTCTAGCTTAGTAGAGGAACTTAGAGAATATAAATAGTTCATAGTTAATATTATTATATAGAAAACGTATTATATACTATAGTAATAAGTTATAAATACTGACTAATATCTCTTCTAGTAATTATTATATATAAATTTAAGTAGAAATTTATATATTAATCTATTAGTAAAAAAAGCTAGTAACGAATATAATATATTTATAATATTAGTATTGAATTTATATTACATATAATAGAAGTTCTAAGTAATATGTAGTATTTTTGAAGAATTAGTTATTAAGGGGCAAAAATCGGGGTTTTTAGTGGGAAAAGGGCGTTTTTGAAGGGGGTGGTGCGTGAAGTGGGTAGTTGACTTAATTGCTCTTCCGGGTCATGCGATGGAGGTGCAGTAGTCACTACTGCACGAGCTCTTTAATGTCTGGGTTTACCTCGCGGCAGATGCGAGGCATGATGAATGTGTGGAGGTTAAGAGTCGGCCATTGGAGGAAGGAATTGATTGAATTAAACTTTTCTGGTTGTAAAGAGGTTGAAACGACTTTCTAACCTCGTGCCTTTAAATACATGAGAGACACGCTCTGAAACAAGGGTTAGGGGCTTGTTCTTCACAGAATCATTCCTTCAGTGTGATAAAGAAGTACAGTGGGGCTGCAAAAAAAAACGCCAGTCGCCTCTAACACATACAAAAAACACTATTTTAGCCTATTATAACAGCTTAATTACTAGAAATTTAATTATTTTAAAAATACTAGTACCTTTATTATGTAATACCTAATAGCATATACTATTTTTAGATATTACTAAGTTTTATAGAAGTATATATAAAATATAAAAGTCTAGGAAATAAGGAGGAATAAGCTTATAGTGGGCTTTAGTAGGTAAAATGAGAGATAAACTATTAGTACATCTATAGCTAATTTTTAAAAACTCCTATAAAACTATAGATTTATAGTAGAATTTTAAAAAAGTTATTGTATATCTAATTTATAGTAACTAGCGTAATAAAAAAAATACTATATAAATCTAACCTTTTTAATTACCTGAATGCAGCTATATGAAAACTGGAAGTTTAGTGGGTTTTCTATGGGCGTTTTCGCGTCTGGCGTTTTTTTTGCAGACCCACTGTACCCAGGTAAGCAAAGATCACTAAGTCCAATGGTTTCTTTACTCTGCAACCGGTCGGTAGAGCCAACCAAACTTGCTCTTTCGGTGCTGACCTGGCCGGCGGGAGTCAATTGCGCATTCCATGGGGCTGTCGAGCAAAGTATGAAAAATCATTTAGGTCTTCTAGGGCGTGGTAGCAGGCTGTTTTAAGTTTGCATTAAGCAATTTTCAAAGGCCTGGCGTACTGGTCCCTGAGAGTGTTTTTAGGGTTGTTCGCGAATATAAGGGGTTCGTTCACCATTAGGGGTTGGGTAGCGAGCGAGGCTGCGAGGCTGCACATGTGATGATCCGGCGGGAGGACAAGAGCTTGTATCAAGTAATACAGATGTGGGTTTCGGACTAGGGTTGCGAGAAGCTCCTATCTGCCCTATCAAGTAGTGCATAATGCATAAATTCGCAGCATAGTCCTAATCGGGGTTGTTCGACGGAAGCAAGCCTAGCTTCGTGGCACTCGGTATTGCTATTTTGCATTTGAGACAGCCCAAACTATACCTAGGTGATTTCCGTGGGGCATACCTAGTTAAGTAGTTAGAGCGGCGCCTTGGATGCTTGGTATCGCCCTCTAAGGAGTACGGTCTACCTTTAAAGGGTTTAGGGGATGTAAGCTACCTTTTCTCGGCCTAGTTTCTTGGTAAGGTCGAGTTAAACGGTTACCCTGATGTCACTGGTAGACAAAGCCTGGGTTCTTATAAACCTTCTGTCATTGCTGACGCCGAAGGATCACTGGAATCTTCTTTCCATCATGGAACCACGGCCAAACCATGCGTTTACAGTCAGTCCTGTGGGCGTCATGGAACCTCGCCTTGCAAAGCAGCGCGAGCTCCTGCTCCCCTGAAGGCTTCGGCTCACTCCCAGCGGGCGTATCAATTTCCAATACTACCGAGTATCCCGTGTCTTCGCCAACCAACGTCTACGGGCAGTCAGCGGCTGACAACCCAGGCTACACCCCGCCCTACGCCTGGAACTTTCCTGCACTCTGCGCTGTAATCGCCAACGTCGTCGAGGGCAACTCGTCTTACAACCTCGGCCTGTTCCTGCCGAGCCAATGGAGCGGGCAGTTCCTGGTGGTGGGCGGCTACTCGTTCGCCGGGGGCATCAACTGGCACGACATGAGCCCGGGGCCGTGGTATGGAATGGCGACAGTCACGACCGACACGGGCCATCTCTCCCCAGCTGCGGACCAGTCCTGGGCTGCTGATCCGGGCCTGCGGGCGGCCTGGGGCTCGGTGGCGATGCACGGCGCCGTGACGTACGGCAAGATCCTCACCGAGGCCTATTACGGCTCCAACGTCACTTCGTCTTACTACAGCGGCTGCTCGACGGGCGGGAGGCAGGGGCTCAAGGAGATCCAGGAGCACCCCGACAGTTTCGACGGGCTCATGATCGGCGCCCCGGCGTGGAACACAAAGAACTACATGCCCTGGCTGACACAGATCGGCGTGTGGAACCTGGCGAGCAACTCGACCAGGCTAAACGACGCCGACTTTGGCACCCTGGCGGCCTTTGTGCAGGCCCAGTGCGATGCCCAGGACGGGCTCGAGGACGGCATCGTCAGCTCACCTGAGACGTGTCGCATCAGCTGGGGCGATATCGAGTGCGGGTCGTCCAGCAACCCGAGCCCGTGTCTCAGCAGCGGGCAAGTCGAGATCGTGCAGCTCATCTATGGCGACTACTACATCGACGGCGGGGCTGACTTCGTGCACAATGGCTTCGAGGTCAGCTCCGAGGAGCAGTGGCCGACTTTTCTTACGGCTTCGAGCACGACGGGCTTTGATGGCGACTACGAGCGGTACTTTCTAAACTATGGGCCGGACTGGCCGACGACGAGCTACAACTCGTCGACTGTGCTGGACTCGCGCGCCCGGGAGAACAGTGTTGCGACTGCGGATAGGTTTGGGCTGAGGCCCAACAGCAAGGGCGCGTATCCCAAGATTTTTATGTATCACGGCATGGCGGATGGTGTGATACCCTTCAAATCGTCCGAGCTGTATTACAACCGCACTCTGTACGCCATGTCTGGGGTGGACGTTATGGATTTCTTTCGCTTCTTCGCCGTCCCTGGGATGCAACATTGCGTAAGTACTTATCTTCCCTTCCCGACCATCCTCGGGATGTCGTTACTCACAGCGGTGTAATTTAGTGGGAAACACCATCGCCTCTGGCCTTCACGCCAAGCAAGACCACCGTCGACGCGCCTTGGATGTTTGGCGGGGGAGGACAGGCAGGATATCTCCAGAACTTTGGCTTTGGCAATGGCTGGTCGGTGCCTGGGTTTGAGAACAACTCGAGGTACGATGCTTTTGCTGCTCTGGTGGACTGGGTCGAGCAGGACGTCGCGGTCGACAGTGTCGTGGCTACAATGTGGAAACGAGGCAACGGGACGGTGTATACCTCTGGAGAGGTTCTTCGGCAGAGGCCGATTTGTGCGTGGCCAAAGCAGGCCGTCTTTGTTGGTGGATCTGCGGATCCTAACTTGGAAAGTAGTTGGTATTGTGGTTGAACATTGTTTATTAACAAATAGATACCATGCCTTTCACAGTTAACTACTTCAAAGTGAACCTTGGCACCTATCTTTATCTCGACTCGGGAAGGAGATACGTGGATGTTGAATTAACACGATGCTCAGATATCCTCTACGTATCTCAGCTCGGTCTTACGCATAAGCGTCAGTCGTAATCCGAATTCTTCGCGGGCATCTATTGTTCCGATAGGCCTAGGCACCCACCTGAGCAGATAGATGACATTGTTCTCCGCACTGGAGCACACACACCCTCCAGGCCAGAACGGTGTAGAAAACTAACTCTCCGAGGGGTCTCCATTCAGGATTCCAGCTGATGACTTGTCAGCGTACCTCGTCACTCTAGCTTGAAGACCCAAGTCAAGGTGGCATTCTCTCGTCAGCACTACCCACAAACACGATGCTACGTCCACTCGAACCGGTGCCGATCTACCCGGGGTCTGCAGTTTGGAGCATTCCCCGTTATATACAACCTGGGTCTTGGCATCTGGGATTATTGTTACTCGCACTCTCTCTTTCTATTTTGAACTACACTCAAAATCCCCACGAAACGGAAGCATTGCATCATATGACCTGAATAGTTACCGTTCTATTTACATACTTGTATCTTGGTGTTTCACTCATGCTATACTTAGGTATACCTAGGCAGCTGTCTATGTCGTCAACATTGAATATGACCTCGGACGACGAGAAGCGGTCAGCCGGGTCGGTGAGCCCACCCGGTTCTAGCTATATCAGACCGCAAGCGCGCAAGCTGCACGACCCGGACGTCACCTTTGAGGAATATCACTTCTACGCGCTGCAGACCCGTGAAGAGGAGCGGACAACTCCAAAGCCCAAGACGTCGGTATGGCGCGAGATAGTCCTGCGTAAGAAGCCCGAGGCGCATGAAAACAACATCAACAACATCAACAACAACAATGACCCCAGCGACGCCACCGTGGGCGATATCACAGCCAACAACGTCAACTTTGCCCACCGCGCCCACCGTGCCGAGATCACCGACGACGAGTGGTCCAACGCATCGCGGGCGTTCCGGACGGCATCCGCAGGCGCGTGCTTCTACCTCATCACGACCGACATCCTGGGGCCCTACGGCGTCGGGTTCGCCATGGGCACGCTCGGCTGGATGCCAGGCATCATGCTGTACACCGTCTTTGGGTTCATGGCGGGCTACAGCGGCTACCTGATCTGGCACACGTTCCTGGGGCTGGACTCGCACCAGTTCCCGCTGCGCAACTATGGCGACCTCGGGTTCCGCCTGTTTGGCTCGTGGGCCCGCCACGTCCTCAACGTCCTGCAGGCGCAGGCGCTGCTGCTCATCCTCGGCCAGGTGACGATCCAGAACGGCCAGGCGCTGTCGCAGGTCTCGAGGTTCCGCATCTGCTACGCCGTGTGTCCCATTATTTTTATCGTGGCGGGCTTTGCCCTCGGCCAGGTCCGCACCCTGCGGCGGTTCGGGCTCATCGCCAACCTGGCGATTTGGCTGAACCTGCTTGTCATCTTCATCACTATGGGAATCATGGCGCATAGCCCGCCTAACTATTCCATCTCTGTGCTGGGCTCGGCTGGTTCGCTTGTGGATCCCGACTCGATTACACCGGATAGTAATGGGAACTACCCACCTGTCAAGCACTATAGCTACTTGCCAGATGCTGGCAGCCTGGTGGGGTCCCTGAATGGTCTCATGTCGGGTGTCTTGGCCTACGGTGGAGCTCAGCTGTTTGTCGAGTTCATGGCCGAGATGCGAAGGCCTCGTGACTTTTTGAAGGCCATGTGGGGGGCGCAATTCTTTATTTACAGTGTTTATAGTAAGCAAGCACGTCTCATTTCTCGCCAAGACACACACAGCAGCAGCTAAGAGGCAGCCAAGAGATGGCCAAGAGATCAAGCCCACTTCTGCTGCTGTGTAACTAACATCCCATCCGAGACTAACATCCTTTCGTTGCTCCTAGTGATCTACGGCTGCTACATCTACTACTGGCAGGGACAGTACTCTTACCAGATCTCCTACCAAGGCGTGTCCCTCTACGGCCTACAAACCGCCGGCAACATGATCGCCTTCGTCAGCGGCCTCATCGCTGCTGCGCTATACGGCAACATCGGCATCAAGGTCCTCTACAACAACGTCCTGATGGATCTCTTCTCGGCACCACCCCTAACCACCAAGCCGGGGAAGATCATCTACGCCATCATCGTGCCCATCTGGTGGTCCATCGCCTTCATCATCGCCGCCGCCATCCCGGACTACTTTGGTTTCGTCTCCGTCATCGCGTCAGCTACCCTGCTAGAGTTCACCTACTGCTTTCCCCCCATGATTGCCCTCGCCTACGACATCCACTTGAACGCCATGACCGACGGGGAGGGCTTTGATCCCGTCACTGGCGTCGTGGTGCGCAAGGACCATGGCATCAAGCGCTGGGTGAGGGGATTCTCCCGCGGCAGGTGGTATCTGAATATCTTGCATGTGCTGTATGCCATCGGGGCCTGGGCCACAGCTGGGCTCGGCCTCTATGCTGCGATTGAAGGTACGTCCAATTCGACTGTGTAGAATCTTTTGTCATTATCACGCTGACTTTTTGTCTACCAGGGATGATCGAGGCATTTGAAAATCCCCAAGTCAATTCTTTCACGTGCCAGTCGCCATTAAACCTGGATTCTTAAGCTTACAAACCTTGGAAGTCGATATATGTGGTCCTCTCAGTGGCAGCGATGGCAAATGGTGCTCCAAGAAAGTTGATTGCTCTTTCATAGCTCAGGAACTATCATAGTGCAACGTCAAGGTCTCGACTCGAATCTTTTGAGTTGCGGTCTTATTCTTGAGGGCTGGCTGGGAATGAAGGCCCTCGGTATGAGAAAAGAAGATCTTGTTCACAGCCCGCACGGTTGGCGTATGAATCCCCCTCAGGCACCACGCTATCATTGAGGAGGGCACTAGTTGACATGAGGCTTTGGACTGCTTCGAGATGTTAGATGTACAGTGCTGAAATATGACTTGTGAAACATTCCAGGAAGCAGAATTGAGAAAGATCTATAGCCCCTTGAGCTTTGTCTCAACGCCGATCTTTATTCAAAAGTCCGCATAGAGTCAAGACAGTGAGTGGGCAAAAGGATTCTCGTGCGCCCCGAATTCTTGCCGCTGGTGGAACATACGACTAGCATTTCTCAGTAATTCCACGGTTTTGACCAGCCGATTGCACAGCATGCTGCTTCGAGTTGATATTAATACTGACCAAGCGCTCCGCCGCCTGAGCGAAATCGCCCCATCGTACGAGTAATCAATCACGCGCTGGTAGCTGTCCTATTTCAACTTCATGATGGTAGCACCGCTTGTTTTCCGGGAAGGTAGCCTTTTGTTCGTTGCACATGGACCTATAATGTGTGAAACAGGTCGAGGCAGTAACGTAACCGCTTGGCTTCTTCAATGTACAGCCAAATCTCCACGAAAGTCCGGGCACGCTCACTTTCGTGAAGCGCCTCTTTCAGCTTAAGGATGAGTATGTGCTGGCTTCGGCCCGTGGCAGCGCGGTAGCACCCTCCAATGAAGGATCTGACTTCATCAGATGCTCTGGTAGGATATGTTTCAACCTCACGCAGAAATTTATGCCCAGCGTTGCCATTCCTCCCAAGTCTTGATTACTCACGAGTTAGTGCGTATAGCAAACAGACTTGACTGAGCGTACTTAAGTAGAGAGTGGGATAGTGCTCCAACAATACAATATTTACGATTCAACACACTAGAGTCGAACGAAAAGTAGCAATTTTTGTTGAATAAAACAAAAATAGGAATAGGAATGGTTTCAAAAATAATAGAACAGGTTTCCGACTAGCTATACGCATTAAAGGACGCGCAACAGTATGAATCAAGGTTGTCTACGAGTAGAGGAGGTTTAGTTGCCCGCACCGTGAATTGGAGGCAGGCAGAGGAAACTACGCTATCTTCAGCTCGGGGCGCATTTTATGACAATTAACTCGAGTCTACAATACATATGAGTTTCTTTCGAGCTGGTTATGAAATCGAAACACTGAGGAATGGGAAAACGTATACATTCGGAGGCGCATCCAATCCTTTCACCAAGTGCCAACGAAAGCTCGAAAACTCGTTCTGAACATAAATCCATTGTTTAATGGATTTATTCTTACAAATGGGCCGCTGTGTGGTCACACTGATGAGGATTTTATCGCCTTTGTCCAAGGCCTTCAAGTTCGCTGGCTATGCGCTTGAGTGGTAATGGGCATCTGCCAGCGGATGGCTCTGATGATACTCGAAAACGCTTCTTTTAGGCACAAAGTTTTGCGTAATAATAAACTGCCGAGGCCATACTCATGCCAAGTGCTTAGGTTGTCCTCACGGCGCCTTCTCAGCAGACTTATACACGGATCAAAGGGAGAAAGTCATTTCTCATTTAGGCCAACGCAACTCAAACTCTTTGAAATTGATGACGTGAGTATTAAATTTGAAGCCAGAAGCCTCAATTATCTGTCACGCGCCCTAGGAACATTATGGCGGAGCTGATCTTACATCAGCTAAAAAGTACTTTTTCAACAAGCCTCGACCCTTCCGCTGACAACTTATATGGCGCGTGATTGGCCAACGAATCCTTCCACATATGTCTCACTGTCCATATTGCTAGTGTTCATTCTCCAAATTCAGTGGTCTGAATGCTCCTTCTTGCAAATTTTATGAACTGGGTACCTAGGCAGCTGTCTCATCACCAAGGGATCCAGTTGATGTGGTGGTCAACTGGTATCGTGACGCATCTTCGAACAGATCCGCTGGAGTTCTACCTGTAAAGCTGACAGCATAATTGGATGCTGCACCTTGGATGATTCAGCAAACTTCCCTCGCCACCCTGCAAGGCGCTGCTGGTCAGGGGGAGGCAGGATGTCTCATCTCATCGAAGGTCAATATCACCAGACCACTTGCGGCCGCCAACATTTGAACATTTGCTTTGTTCAAGATTGGGATTGTTTCTCTCTAGAAGGCCATGTAATGACTCCGAGTATATATATAGCCGCGAATAGTTCCAGTCTGAGATAACTCCTCTCACATGTGCATTCATAATCATCGACCATTTGGACACCGCGTAGTATCTCCTTCTGAATTACACATCCCGACAAGAAGAAAAGAAATGGCCGAAACCACTGAAGAGACTCGGGTCCCAGCCCCCATCTGCCACTCTGAGGAGGACAAGGCTGTCCATGAGGAGGCCGCCGCCGCTTCTGTCGAGGCCTTCAGCGTGAGCGCCGCTGTTGCACTCAATGGTGACCAGACCAAGGCTCTCAAGATCCACAACGACGGCCGGAAGACCAAAGGCTGCCCTGCACTTACCTGGGATGCCACCTTGGCCCAGCACGCACAGACTTGGGCCAACCACCTGGCCAAGATTGACAAGATGGAACACTCGACGGGGAATCAGCGTCCCGGCGAGGGTGAGAACCTGGCTTGGTTGGTTGATCCTTCTACAGAATTGCTCGTCAAGCATGCTTACATGAACTCTCAGGTATTCCAACTCCCCTCAGAACCCTCTTTCTGGCGGTGCCCAGATGTGGATGAATGAGGCCAAGGATTACCACGGAGAAGCTATTGGACAAGGGGACTTTAGCAAATACGGTCACTACAGTAAGATCTCGACAATTTCAACTAATATTGCCAATTTACTTTAAACGCTAACCCAGTCGACCCAGCTCAATGCATGTGGAAGTCTACCACAAAGCTCGGCATGGCCAGCGCAAAGTCGGCCAAGGGCGGCACCTACATCTGTGGAGGTTAAGAGTCGGCCATTGGAGGAAGGAATTGATTGAATTGTACTTGTCTGGTTCTAAGAGAGGTTGAAAGACGACTTTCTGACCTCGTGCCTTTAAATACATGACAGACACGCTCTGAAACAAGGGTTAGGGGCGTTGTCCTCCACAACATCGTCGGCCGTTACTCTCCCCCTGGTAACTGGAGTGGACAGAAGCCCTATTAGAGGCACATTTGTCCCGTGTACTGCGAATTTCATTTTCCTTTTTTCTCTCGCAATTGTTTGCCGGTCCGTCTTGCATTTATATCTAAATATTATACAATCAAGAATGTTTGGACTCTTCCACCTTCTAGACAGTGGTGGTTGACACTGGCATATTGCACAGTTTCAGAACACTCAAGCCTCAATTGGTGCCAAAATATTGATGATCACAAATTTCGAGAGGAGGCTTTTTTGAAGACTGTGGTAAATATGCCACATAGTTTGTAAGGAATAAGTCGTCACAGCCGAGTCAGTCTTTGGTGTGTTAGTTCTTTAATTGCCGCGTGCCCATTTACATTATTATGACTTAACCTTGTATATTCGCGAAAATGCCTTAAAACTTGTGATTAATTGTCTCTCGATGAGTCTTATATGTTGCTCTTCAAATTATTCATTTGCTTTCAATACACGTGTATATAGGGGGAAAAAGTCAGCGGGAAAAATAGGATCGGGCTGGCCGAAGAAAACAAAGAAATAAAACAAGTAGCACAAATTACGCTCACTCTTGAATCCGTCCTAAGCCCAGCTCCATTCAAATATCGCCATATCAATATATAACCCTCATATCCTGGCCTACAACACCGCACTCTCTAATTAACACACAAAAAGAATTTTGAAAGAAACTCTGCCTTGAGAACCGAAATTCCTCGCCAGGTTTCAGTGCCTCATTGGCTCCATCTCCTCCAAGTTCTTCATATTGGTGAACATTTTACCCCCTTTCAGACTCCACTCGATGGCAGGACCAGCATACTCACGCATCTCAGCCTCATAGACTTCTAATGCACGGAGCGTAATGCCGTGTTTGACCAAAGATGCGCCGAGCACCGCCGCATCGGTCAGCGCAGTCGTAGCCCCCATGCCACCCGTGGGCGGTTGCGCGTGAGCGGCGTCACCGATGAGGGTGACCATCGGGCTAGAGCTCAATGATGATACCCTGGCTGGCTCAGAAGCTCCCATTTCCTCGGCGGCAGCTGAGACACGCCAATCACGCAACGGGGGCGTAATGATTGAACTGCACAGAGACTGAGTCTGCGTGCGGTCTTGGTATTTCACAAGGTTGCGCAAAGACGGCGCCCAAGACTTGGTCAGATCCTCGGCCAAGTCGGCGGTGGCGTCCGAATCAAGTGACCTCCAGTCCATCCCCTCTGCTTCGGGCTCGTCACTGCGTAGTGACAGGGCCCAGTAGATATAGTCGAGTGGGATAGACGCCCCGAGGACCGGGTCGCTGGCTTCGACCTCGGCGCGGCCGCCGAAGCGCATCGGGTCGAGCATGAAGAACATGGGTGACGTCCGGGGGACGGGGTCGGGCACAAGCGAGAAGCTTTCTAGAAGAATGGCTGCGCGTGGATCGTCGTCGCCGCTTGCGCCCAGGGCTTCGTAGAAGGCGCGTGTCAGCGGCGTCTTGCCGAGCACCATTCTCATCCTGCAGTCGAGGAGCTGCACGTCGGGGACCAACTGCGCACGGATTCGTGAAAAGCCGCCGTCGGCGCCGACGAGCAGGGAGCCTCGAACGGTTGAATCGTCCGAGAAGCGCACCAGGATTCCTGACCCGGCAGCGGCCCCATTACCACCATCAGTCGCCCCGGTTTCATCTCCGCTGGCGGGGTGTATGGTTTCTTACCCGACAATCTCCTTGCCGAACGTCGTGTAGTCTTCTATCCCTCTGAATAGAGCTTGCCTCATCAGCGTCCGGTCCGCCTTTAGCGGTTCCTCTTGCTCAAATTGGCTCTTGAACTTCTGATCAAATGCAGGCAACACGGTCCCGGCGAGTGCGTCAAGCCTCCTTGGGGCCACGCTCTGCATATCCCCACATGTTGCACGCAGGAGTTGGAAATGATCAGGACTGAGAACATCGCGACATGATTTTACGCCGCGATCCTTGACGACGAAGCGGTAGCCTTGAGTCCGGTAGGACATTGACAGATCGCGCTCGTATAACCGGAAGGGCAAAGGTGGCGTGGCCTTCAAGAGGGCATGCGCGAGAAGGAGCGCAGATGGGCCCGTTCCAGAGATTATGATCGGAAGGGTCGATGCATTTGATATAGCCATGATTCAATGTTTAGGTGGTACCGGTACCCACCAGTTCGGAATCCTGCGGGAGCAGATGATCTGGGAGACAAAAAGATGCACGTGAACAGCTGCTTTCTGAAGTATTCCGATGTTCTCAAAGAATAGGGTTGCCTTGCATGGCCAAGACATCGCTTTCTTATACACCAATCCAGGCTCTAGCTGTTTGGACCATGTCAAGGAAAAGTATTGTAGCTTGTGCAAAGCGTCAGGATTGATGCTGCCCACCAGTCGACGTCGGTGTAACTCGGACTTTTGGACTCGTGGCTACCCGAGACACGAATAGTCGCAGTCACTAATCACTTATGTACTTAGTTAGCCACATCCAACATCCTTAGTTCCGGCCCAATCCAGGCGTTAAAGTATCTGCTTCGGTGTTTTCGGTATCTATTTACGCAGCGAAATAATGATGACCCGTCCCTGATAAGCACTTGAGGATTCCTCTGTATCAGTGTTTCGAAGCCACGATGACGTTGACCAATTTGGGGTTTTAGTTGGCGAACCTTTCATGCATTAGAAGGCCGGCACGACCAACCAATTACAGACCAGGGTCTGTCACCTATTTGGATTTAGGATGCAATTTGGCCAGTACGAATTGTCTAGACCTTGCGGTCTCTGCAACCGCCGCACGTGCGGTGACACAGAGTGACACCCACAAAAGAGGATCGTCCACGGGTGTAATGCCGAGAGCGTTACCGTGGCTAACACTTATATGCATTAACAGTTACAGAGCATATACTAATCTGTAGCTGTGTTCCTCCAAGGAATACTTCGCGTCTTTTAGCATGGTCTGAGGATCATTTATCTTGGGCACAATCAACAGTCCGCTCTCAGAGAAGATGCAACTTTTTGATGGCAAAGTAGCTCTTGGTGCAACATCAATGATTTGCATTCAAGCGGGCGTCTTTGGCATCTGAATATACATGTGTAAGCTCTGTTGACCAGCTTGTAGAGTATCCTTTATGTGCCTATTTCCAGAGACTCAGGTCCATTAGAATAATTTGGGGATATTTTTAAACAAATATTTAGGGGGACGCCAACTGCCTCTGAGGATGCTCTTTCTCCCACTACCTACACCAAACTCAAGACGCACGCTGCGAGGCGCGAGTCTATCGTCCATCCACGTGGGCATGTGAAGAAAGAACTTGACCACCCTGCCCTCCGGAATTTCTTGAAAGTTTCCATCAACAAACACCGGATTTCAAACCCTTCGCTCTGCTCACTTAACATTTAACCTTCTCAATCACCCTCCGAAGGCAGCGGTTGCTTATAAGACCTATGGCAGCATTCACGGGCTCGTGTGAGGTTAAATTAAAGCCATGTGGGTCCTCATGGAGCACGCGATATCCATGTTACGAGTGTAACAAGGAACCTTGGCAGATCTGCGTGATAGAGCTTGGCACATCGATTAAATAACTTGGCAACATTGCAACCTAGCGTTAGAAAATGTTGCCACTCCACGAGTCTCCACCTGGATTAAAGGAGAGCACTTATACAGTGGGGCCGAAAAAGTCTTAGGACACTTTAAAATCTCAACCCTTATATTTAAGATAGACTAAGTATATCTAGACC
>MAVT02001354.1:0-13447 GCA_001702395.2 Diaporthe helianthi | reverse complement strand
TATACCTGTATACCTGTATACTAGGTATACAGGTATACAGGTATACAGGTATACAGGACCCCTAGGTATACAGGTATACAAATATACAAGACCCCTAGGTATACAGGTATACTGTCACAACTCTGAAAACTACATTGATTTTTATTATTATTATTAAGCTTGTTCTAAGGTAAAAAGCTACCCTAATGTAAAGATAAACGTATTTATTTGTCCTTATTTTTATTGCTATTTATAGTAAAGCTATTCGAGGTGCGTATTTAGATCATAGAAGTTAGTTACCTTATTTAATCTAAGTTATCTTAGTAATAGTCTATTTAATCGCCTTAAAGTAGTTTTAGTAACCTAGCGGGAAAAAGTGCTAGTAATAGAATGTATTTTAAAAGGTAAAGCTAGAACCTATATAGAGATAGCGGTTTTATAATATTAGTTATTTTGAGTAATTCATTTTTCCCTAAGTTATATACTAAATAGTAATAAAGACTAAGTGTAGCTTAGCGCTACGCCTACTTATCTTATACTAAATAGAGGCTTCTAGCTAAACTAGCTTATAGAGGTAAATTAATTCATTATTCCTATATAGTAAAACTTACTATCTTTATTTAAAAACCTATATTATATCTTAGTTATCTAGAATACTAAATATAGTTCTAGCCTAGTTAAATAAGTTAAAGCATTTAAATAGTTAATGCTTATACATCTTTTATCTTACTAATTATATAAATAATATTATAATAAGTACTAATTTACTTTTAAAAATAGAGTAAAAGCTTAAAAGTATACTAACTATTAAGTTTAAAGACTAAATCTTAATACGCTTGTTATATTAACTAGCTTATATATTATAAAGGTATTTATTTTATATTTATTACATTATTATTTCGCTATTTATAAATGAATATAATGTCAATTAATTTCATTTAATAGAAAATACAGTATAGTATATATTATATTTTAGAGTTAGAGCTTTTTGAAAACAATGTTAATATAAGTAAAATGTAATTTTATAAATATATTTAGTATCCTTTTATACATCTATTATTTAAAAAGCTATATACGTTATTATTACCTTGTATATCTTATACTATGTTACATACTTTTAATATATCTATATACCTATTATATACCTATTTTATACCTATTATATATCTATTATATATCTATTATATACCTATTATATACTTTAATATCTATATATTTAGTATATAAGTATATAAGTATATAAGACCCTTCCGTATATACATCTACTGTTATAACTTTAGTATTTAATTATAAATGTTTTAAGCTTTTATTTTAGTTTAACTTTTAATTAATTTTTAATTTAACTTAAATTAAGTAGCTCTACTAGACTTTTATAATATTAGTATATAAGCTTTTATTTATATTAAAAACACAATAGTTTTAAAGTCTAAGAAATAAAATAAACCTCGATCTTTTTACTATAATTATTAACTTGTCGCTATACAAGGGTTTAGGCTGTGTACCTAGAGAAGAGACCGAACCCACTCGTAAACTGCAATTTTCGGAGGAACTTCCTCGGAATTTCAGGCACCTAATGTTAATACCTCAGAAGTCAATGCAGCTACTCAAGTTACTCCACAATAGAAATTGCTAGAGGAAGTTACCGTTAAAGTGGATGTGGGTCGGTGGCTTGGTGGGTCACGACTTCTGAAGTAGGTAGTGTAGAAAAATGACGTTTGGGAGGTTCATCTCAGTTTCGGAATTTGAGTTATTCCCAATAAGCACAGGTTAAATACCAGGAATAGCTAAATTCCAAGGCAGAATGTAGAGCGAGAACTGTACAGAACGCACGAAGGGTCCAAGAAGGCTGGACAGGTGTACAGTGTAGAGTGGGAACGGCATACCGGTACACTACATAGAGTACCAGCCATCCCCACAGCCAGGACAGCATCTTCCTGTTACCTAAAAGAGAGGAATTTACGCCAGCCTCATTCGAGAAGGTTACAGTGCGTGTGGGTTTGTTGGTGCAATGCAACTCGTTGACATACTAGTAGTGTAAATGGACGACTGTTTCTTCCTCTACTGCAAGTGTGGTGCATTCTGTCCCGGTAGCCTTGCAAGGTTCTTGCAAGGTTCTTCCAAGGTTCTTCCAAGGTTCTGTGCACCGCTTTCTTGCAAGGTTGCTTGGAGAGTCAAGGCCTGCTCCACTCTAATCAAAGCATCCGAGATTAACTTCTGACAGTGTTTCTGAGAGATCTCTTTGTACGTACACGCCGAAACATTCAAGAAGGGGAGGAACCCTGAGCACGCTGCAAACGATTGTTGGGCCCAATCTGTCAAATCTACACGTGTGCTGTAGTGTGTGTACACGCAGCATGCCAGGTGCATTGATCCACGTGTACCGGTCCCCACCGTCCCCACAGCTTAACCACCAACAGATCTGACACGCACCTGCGTGTCCACACGACAGTCCCAGTGTCCCCTCGCAGGAAGCGTGGCCGGGCACGTTATCTCTGGGGTCGAATTCTTGGTGATCTGACTTGCAAACTTGCGAAAGGCGTCAAGTTGGTGCTGATTCACGGATCGGCGCACCCACACCGCCCATCCATGGGGCCAAATTACGCCAATTGTCCTCCGCTCGGGTTCAATTGCTGAGCAGGGAAACTCCGCATGTTGAAAATTTCAGTGAGGTGTGATACATTTGGCCAGAATTCCCGGGACGACTTGATAAGAATTGTGATAGAACTCTGGTGGGATCCTCTCCTCGCGCAACTCTACCGGTTGGATAGCCTCGCCACGACACCTTTTGCATCCAAATGGGGTGGTACTGCGACACGATACTAAGCATTTATGGGGACCAACAGGTATCAGATTATGTGACCTGTTTTACCCGAGATAAAGAGCCGAGCTAAACGTTTTTGATTTTATTTTTTCTGGTTTCACCCAGGCATACGGCGGTTGTCTGGGAATGAGACGAGGCTGCATATAAGAGTCGGTGCTTGACTCCTCCTCCATCAGGATTGACGACTGGACGACTTGAAAATCATCTCAACCAAATTCCTCATACCCCCTTTCTTCTTCGTTTCTGATTTCACACGCGATGGGCTCAGTCGGGACCACTCATCCCGAGGATGTTGCCATCATCGGCATCTCGTGCCGTGCAGCTGGTGGCAACAACAGCCCCGACAAGCTGTGGGAGTTCCTGATGAACAAGCAGGACGCCTCTGGCGAGGTCCCAAGTAAACGCTGGGAGCCCTGGTACCGGCGAGACGCGAGGAATGCCAAGGTCATCGACAAGGCCATCAGGAAAGGCTACTTTATCGAGGACCTGGAGAACTTTGACGCCGCCTTCTTTGGCATCTCGTCAAAAGAGGCCGAGCAGATGGACCCTCACCAAAGACTGGGGCTCGAATTGACGTGGGAGGCGCTGGAAAATGCGGGAATCGACCCAAAGTCCCTGATGGGGTCGGACACGGCCGTCTACATGGGCTGTGATTCGGATGACTTTTCCAGGCTTATGCTGGAGGATATACCAAACATTGAGGCGTGGATGGGGATCGGCTCAACACCACACGGGATCCCAAACAGAATCTCATATCACTTGGATCTCATGGGCCCGAGTGCTGCAGTAAGTAACCCCGGTCCGCCCTGTCGCAACTTGGCCCTCGTCACGTCGTGATCATACGCATGATGGCCTACAAGCCCGTCCCCTTATCTCCCCTTTCTTCTTCCTCTCACCTGCAATGACTGGGAAGCCAGCGCTGACTCTCAGTCTCCGTATAGGTGGATGCAGCGTGTGCTTCATCGGGTGTGGCAGTCCACCTGGGCCGACAAGCCATCGCCAGCGGCGAGTCCACAGTCGCCATCGTCGGGGGCGTCAACGTCTTGTGCTCACCCGCACTCTTCGTGATGCTGGGCAAGGCGGGCGCCCTCTCACCAGACGGCGTCTGTCTATCCTTTGACGACGCAGCGTGCGGCTACGCGCGAGGCGAGGGCGGTGCGGTGCTGATCCTAAAGCGCCTCGACAACGCCATCGCCGACAACGACAACATCCTGGCCGTCCTGAAGGGCAGCGCGATTGCGCAGGACGGCAAGACCAAGGGCATCATGGCGCCCAACGCCAAGGCACAGGAGCTCGTCGCCCGCCAGGCCCTCGCCCGGTCCCACATCGACCCCCTCGAGGTCGGCTTCATCGAGGCGCACGCGACGTCGACGTCGCTGGGCGACCCTACCGAGGTCTCGGCCATCGCCGCCGTGTACGGCAGGGGCAGACCGGCTGGCGCGCCGGCGCTGATCGGCTCCATCA
Source organism: Diaporthe helianthi (assembly GCA_001702395.2). Classification (NCBI taxonomy): domain Eukaryota; kingdom Fungi; phylum Ascomycota; class Sordariomycetes; order Diaporthales; family Diaporthaceae; genus Diaporthe; species Diaporthe helianthi. The sequence continues at coordinate 9,183 of MAVT02001354.1, read as the reverse complement.
AGCCCAACGTCGGGCACCTCGAGGCTGCTGCCGGTGCCATCTCGATGGTCAAGGCCGTCATGGCCGTCAACAAGGGGGAGCTCGCGCCGCAGGCCAGGCTGACCAAGCTCAACTCGCGCATCGACTGGAAGAGCTCGGGCCTGCAGGTCATCCGCGAGCGCACAAAGTGGACCGAGCCAGAGGGCTTGCCCCGCCGCGCCGCCGTGTGCTCTTATGGATACGGCGGCACCGTGTCTCACACTGTCATCGAGGAGTATCAGTCCCAGGCCCTGAACGGACATGATGCTGATTCATCATCATCATCGTCATCATCCGAGAGCAAAGAGCCCCCCCGGGCCGTCACCTTGGTCATCTCAGCACCCCAGGAGAAGAGGTTACCCAACCAGGCCACTGCCTTGGCTGACTGGCTGGCCGGCCCGGGCAAGGACGAGGACCTAAAGGCCATCGCTGCGACGCTGGCCCTCCGCCGGGCACCCCACACATACCGCGCCACGTTCGTCGTCACGAGCCACGAGGAGGCCATCGACGTCCTGCGCAGCTTTGCCGATGAAAAGTCGACCGAGGGGACCGCAACGGGTAGAATCCTCGACGCGTACCCATCGCAGGGTCACGCCGTCTGGGTCTTCTCGGGACACGGTGCGCAGTGGGCCGCGATGGGCAAAGAGCTGCTCCAATACGACCAGTTCTCCCAGGCCGTCTCCTCGCTGGACCATATCGTCCAGGAGGAGTGTGGGTACTCTGCGGTGAAGGCCCTGGAGACGGGTGACATCGGAGAGTCGGATCGGGTCCAGGTCTTGACGTACCTCGTTCAGATCGGACTCAGCCTGGTGCTCCGGTCGAAGGGCTTGCAGCCCCGTGCCGTGATCGGTCATTCCGTGGGCGAGATTGCTGCTTCGGTGGTGGCTGGATGCTTGACCGCGAGGGAGGGAGCGCTCATCGTCACCAGGCGGGCCAAGTTATATGCGCAGGTTAAGGGCCTGGGTGGCATGGCGCTCGTTAGTCTCCCCTTTGCGACGGTTGCCAAGGAGTTGAAGGGAACTCGAGAAATCGTCCCGGCCATCGACTCTTCGCCCAATTCTTGTGTGGTCAGCGGCGAGTCCGCACCTCTGCTCAAGTACCTTGAACTTCTCAAGGCTCGAGGGGTCAAGACCTTCAAGGTCAACACAGACATCGCCTTCCACTGCCCGATGCTGGAGAAGCTGTCCGAGCCTTTGAAACAGGCGCTCGCAAAGGAACTTGACCCCCAGAAGCCGCTGATCCCGTTATACTCGACCTCGAAACCCCCACGGTCCGACAGCCCACGCGATGTTGCCTACTGGGTCGACAACATGATCAGCCCCGTGTGGCTGACGCCGGCTATCAACGCCGCGGCCGACGACGGCCTCCGAGTGTTTGTCGAGATATCATCACACCCGATTGTCACACATTCGATCAACGAGACTCTGGGCCAGCGCGATGATGTGGACGAGTTCGTAACGATACGGACCATGAAGAGGGACGCCCCGACGGAGAAGAGCATCCAGCACGCGATTGCATCGTTGTGGACTCGGGGAAGCCCCGTCAACTTCGAGGCTCAGTTCGGCCGCAAGGTCTGGTCCAAGACTGCCCCCGGAACGCCTTGGGTCCACAAGCGGTTTTGGAAGGAGGTCGAGTCGGGCCCCATCGGCGGAAGTGCCGTCTGCCACGACGTCGACAAGCACACGGTGCTTGGCCAGCGCACCAGCATCGCCGGGACCGAGGGCACAGTCGTCTTTACCACCAAGCTGAACGACCAGAACAAGCCGTACCCGCTCACGCACCCACTTGACGGCACCGAGATCATCCCAGCAGGCGTGTACTGCAACACGTTCCACCACGCCACCGGCGCCACGGTCCTGGACGAGGTCAAGCTCCGCGTGCCCGTGCCGATGAGCAGCGAGACGAGGGAGGTCCAGATCATCGTCTCGGGGCAGAACATCAGGGTCGCCTCGCGGCTGGAGCAGAAGAGTGGTGGCGGTGGTGGTGGTGGTGGTGGTGACGACCAGCCCGAACTCCCGTGGGTCGAGCACAGCTCTGCGCGCTGGAGCAAGCCCGAGAAGCTGCCCATCGAGCCCACCACAACGACGTACGACATTGCGGCCATCAAGAAGCGCATCGGCACCGTCCTGCCCAACGGGTTCGCCTGGGAGTACCTGCAGAAGATTGGCGTCTCGGGCATCGCCTTCCCGTGGCAGGTGGTCGAGCACTACGGCAACGAGAAGGAGATGATTGCTCGCGTCGACATGGACCCGGATTCGGATTCTATCTCCTGGGACCCGTACTCCTGGGGTCCTCTGCTCGACGCCGCCACGTCTGTTGGGTCGACTATTTTCTTCAAGGAGGCTAGGATGCGCATCGTCTCTCAGATCGACCGAGTCATGATGCTGTCCAGTGATCCGCGGCCCAAGGTTGCGTACCTCTATATCGAGGAGGCGTCTGACCCTATCAGCCCGGCCGCTCATGTCACCGTGTTGACGGAGCAGGGAGATGTGATTGCCAAGTTCCAGGCTATGAGGTTCTCCGATGTCGAGGGTGCCACTGGCATCAGCGGCAGCGTTGAGAGTCTTGTCTACCAGCTTGCTTGGATCCCGCCCAAGCTCTCTGAGAAGTCTATATCGTTGAACAAGATCGTTCTTGTCTGCGAAGACCAAGCCATCCTCCAGCAGTACGCGGGCCAGATCCAGGGAAAATACGCAGAGATAATCAAGGTGGCAAGTTCGAAAGACATGAACAAACCCAAGGTACTCTCAGCCCTGAGCAGCAAAGAATCCGCTGTTCTCTATCTTCCTGGCAAGGTCAAGGACCTGGACGACGTCGCAGAAGCAACGCACCGGTTCGTCTGGGAGGCTGTCAGCGTCATCAAGGTGCTCGTGAAGTCTTCCGCAGCTGCAAAGGCATACGTCGTCACGGACCAGGTCTACATGGGACAGTCGCCCACGGCCCTCGCCCACGGCGCCCTCTACGGCCTCGCCCGCATCGCAGCCGAGGAGCTGCCGGACAACTGGGGCGCGCTCATCGACAACGAGGGCGGCATCTTCCCCACGCTGGCACTCAAGTACGTCCGTGGCGAGCCCGTCATCCGCATGAACGACGGCGTGCCGCGGATCGGCCGCCTCCGTCCGCTCTCCCGCGACCAGCGCCACGGCAAGGACTCGACCAAGACGCTCCTGCCCAAGCCCGAGGGCACTTATATCGTCACGGGCGGGCTGGGTGGCCTCGGCCGCGAGGTGCTCGAGTTCCTGGTCGAGAAGAAGGCCCGCCGCATCGTCGTCATCTCGCGCAGTGGCCTGCCGCCCCGCAGGGAGTGGGACTCTGCCGGCCTCCCCGAGAACACGAGGCTCGCCATCGCAAAGGTGCGCAAGCTCGAGCAGGCCGGGGCCTGGATCCACGCCATGGCCCTCGACATTGGCGCCCGCGACGCCCACGAGAGGCTGCTGGCCGAGCTGGACCGGCTGTCGCTCCCGCCCGTGCTGGGCGTCGTCCACGCGGCGGGCATCCTCGACAACGACTTTATCCAGAACGCGACGGCCCAGTCGTACGCCAACGTCTTTGCGCCAAAGGTGTCCGGCTCCCTCGCCCTCCACAGGGCCTTCCCCCCCGGCACCCTGGACTTCTTCGTCCTCTTCTCCTCGACCGGCCAGCTCGTCGGCATGGCCGGCCAGAGCTCCTACGGCAGCGCCAACTCGTTCCTCGACGCCCTCGCCACCCACCGCCGCGCCCGCGGCGACAACGCCGTCGCCCTGCAGTATACCGTCTGGCGCGGGCTCGGCCTCGCCACCGCCACCGACGCTGCCGCCCTCGAGTCGGAGCTCGTCAGCAAGGGCGTCACCGACATCACCGCCGAGGAGGGCTTCCGCGCCTGGGAGCACATTGGCAAGTATGACCTCGACCACGGCGTCGTCACGCGCGTCAGGACTTATGACCACGGCGAGAGGGTGCCCCTGCCGCTGATCGAGGAGGTCGTCCCCCGCCGCTTTACCTCTGTGGGTAACGGCGCCGATGGGAAGCAGCAGCAGCAGCAGCAGAACTCTAATAAGAAGGGGGCGCCGGCAGCTGCTTCGAGGCCGACTTCGGGGCCTGAGCTCAAGGATTGGTTGAATGTGGCGATTAGGGGCTGCCTCGCTGCTGTGATGATGGGCGAGCCGGATGAGATTGACCCGAGGGCTGCTGTTGCTGACTTGGGTGTTGACTCGGTCATGACTGTGGTTCTTAGCCAGAAGCTTCAGGCGGCTATGGGGATCAAGGTGCCTGTTACATTGACGTGGAATCATCCTACGGTTTTGCATATGGTTGAGTGGTTTTATGTTAAGCTTACTGAGAATGTTTAAGGGGTCTGTTTAGGGCGAATTTTGGAAGGAAGCGAGAGACGTGTAGATGTGTATTTTGAGATGTGCAATGAGCGTTCCGATTTAGAGGAAATGATTTTTTATGCCTTTGCAATATTAATAGATATGAATTATGTTATTCACCATAGAGATCTACCGGTATGGCTGAGCCCAGTTGGGGGAGGGGTGCCAGCACATGTGTGAGGTGAGATGACTCCTTCAGGCCCCGACGTCCGTCACGTACTTAGGTAAGTAGCTGCCGGAGTAGTATGTAAGTAGCTCATATCTTTCAAGTCTTTTCTCATTGATGGATGAACCAACCGCGGTATTTTGTAATTACTTTCGTGTTGTGGGACAAAGGCGAAGCACTGAAGTCGCCTACCAAATAGGTACCTAGGTATGTGGGATACTACACACCTCTTGCATATTTGTTAGAATCTGACCAGCAACGTCCTTTCCTATGCGCACTTAAATACACCCATCCCATAAGGTGGCAACGAGTGTGGCGGGCGTAGTCTTTCTTGCTCAGAGTTATTCATCAGCCACCAAGTAAACCGAAGCATCCCACTCACGTGCGACACTTGCCAGTGTGCGAGGTACCATATTAGCTCGAAAGAAGAATCTAATATTCGTCCAACTCCTGGTTGACTTTCATCCTAAATATTGGATCATAATATCATTCATTCTATGGCCTTTACCGGGGTTCTCGGGCTCACAGTCTGCTTTGACCACGTAGACATCTAAACAGTATATCGGAAGAACGGCGCATTGTCAGCCAGCTCCTGCTCGAGAGCCTTCTGCTCTTCTGTCAACTCCTGCCCGGCAATGTCTCCCGTGACACGATCCCGGCGAGCATTTTCAAGCCGATACCAAATCGTCATGAACAGGGTTACGACGAACGCCAGGCTGAGCACGCCCCAGAGTTAGTTTATGGTCATGATACTGCAGAAATCAGATGAATTCGGTGCAGTATTACTCACCCGAGAATACCGATCAAAATACTGTGCCCTGTGATGTACCGAGGCCCATCCCTCGTCAGATACACATATGACGCTATGATGCCACCACAATTACCACCCATCACCTGCATAGCGATGCCGGTCCCCCGCTTCAAGGACCCACCAATGTTTCCGCTGTTCCACGCCATAGCGAGAGGGACCGTCGGGTAAACTCCAACGGCTGCCAACACGAGGCCTCCGTACTGGACCGAGGTGTTGCTTGTGCCCGCCAGCAACGCGAAGCCAGCGATGCCAGTGAGCTGGAAGCCCAGGAGAAAAACCCCGCGCTGCTTGACGCGGTCTGCCGCGTAGCTGGCCCCGATTGTGAAGATACAGGCGAAGACGTACGGCGGCACGCTCATTAGCTGCGCGTTGTTGGCGGTGTATCCCATCCCCTTGATGATGGTCGGTGCGAAGAGGGCGATGGAGTAGATGGGGCAGAAGCCCGCTAGGAAGATGACGCAGTGCATGTAGATCTTCCAATCGCCGATGGCCTGCCATACGTACTTTACGTTGAAGGACTCGGACAGGTGCCCGCCGTCGACGCGTAGCCGTCTTATCACTTCGGTCCGCTCACTCTCGCTCAGGAACGCTGCGGTCGAAGGGTAATCGTAGATGGCCCAGTACGCGGTGAATGAAACCAATATACTGAGAATACCTTCGAGGATGAAAATCCAAGACCAGGCTGACAGGCCGCCGATGCCACTCATCTCGGCGATGCCCCTGGCCAGGATGCCCCCAAAGGCCCCTGCCAGCGTGGCGGCGGAGAAGAACAGGGCCATGCGGAAGCCGCACTCGTGCCGGCAGTACCACTGGGTGATGTAGTAGTTCACGCCCGGGAAGAGACCGCCCTCGAATGCGCCGAGGAAGACTCGCGTCGCCATGAGGCCCGAGTAGTTCTTGACGAAGCCTTGGCCGATCATGCTGGCTGACCAGGCGACCATGATGAAGGTCAGCCATATCGACGGGCGGGTGCGTTTCATCATCATGTTGGAGGGGATCTCGGCGGCGCTGCTCGGTGGGGAAAAGTGAACTGTCAGTAACTGGTGCGATGTGCGCTCAGCTGAGGGGATGGGAGCAATGATTATATTGTGTAAGCCTTACATGTAAAACGGGAATAGAATAGCGAGGCAGTCATTGTATTGCAAGCCTTTCAGATTAAGATCTTGCTCAAGGTGGTCAAGTCGTGCATTTCCAATGTTGGTGCGATCCAGGAAACAAAGCCTGTCATGGGAGCGTGGCTCAGTGTCAGTGGTGCAGTTCAACTGAGGCCAAGGCATAGTGCTGCGAGCCACTTACAGATAAATCAGCGACATAAACGGGATTATGTGCCAGTCTAATCTTCGGAGGAGCTTTTTCGTTGCACTGCGGTCGTAAGCTACGGCCTCATTGATCTCGACGACAGACCCGTGCGCCGAGGTTTCCGTGGGCTCGATGCCCTTCTCATTTATTGAAGGCATCATGATTGCCGATTCACCACTGTTAGATGCCGACTGGTAAAATCCTCCCCTGGTTCGAAGGAGGTGGGTGTATGGCGGAAAGAAGGCCCAGATGAGAGGAAAAACGAGTCACACTCGAGTTGCACAGCAGGACCTCGGGAGAGAAGGGGAACGGTAAGATTTATATATGTACCCAGGTGTGAGTTGTCCATGTCCTGCCAAAAGCAAATCATCAAGGGCCCCGTCCATGCATATGCAAATATTCCATCCAACCTTATCGGACAGAGTCATCCAGTAGTAATCCTTCGCGCCCGCCGCCGTCATGTCGGTAGCCTATATTCCAGCGCCACTTGGCAGCGGCGACTTCGCATCGTGGGCCACACAAACTTCAGCTTATCGGGAAGTCAGCTTCTTCGCCCGGCGTTGGAATGCAGGTCAGACTTCTAGACTGGGTCCCCACCCCCTCGTATGGTCGCACAACAGGAGGCATTCCCTCAATACGTCTTAGACAGCAGATGCGCCCAGCAAGCCACACCGCGTCCTCCAACTGGCTGGGTGCCTTACTAGCGGCTGACGTCCCCCGCCCGCTTGGCGGGAATGAGCCCGTCTCACTGGAGTTGTGAAGCAGCCCAACGGCTAGGGCCAAGATGACGGTAGTTGGGTGGATGTGTGTGGCACGCCCGCTGGCCCCAAACATGCTGCGTGTTGGGATTTCCCGCGCTCGGCTGCTTGGGCTTATCTTGGTGCCAATGGCTCCCGTCGGCCAAGATATCCCCCACAATGCTTAGTCGATGTCAAGACTTGACAAGACACTAGGCGTTGGGGCCGGGGACCCTTTAGCCAACGACGGAGGATTAATGGCTTTGTTATATGGCTTTCTTGAGTGAGGAGGTTCTCGAGTATCTCGACATGACGTTCGGTATCTGCGACGGAAATCTGTTCTGGATTCGGTACCGGTTTGCTGTTTCTCAATTTGATCTGATCCAATATTTGGAAAACTTCGTGCTGCAAGGGCGCATATCTGGTTAGGCGTGCCTGAGGTTGCAGTGCATTTACGCAGGTCACATTAGACAAGATTAGCAAGCGCCACAGCATCTGACCTCAGATTTTGGGGTTCAGTAGCTTGCTGAAAGCCCCCTTCACAGTGTGTCTCCTCGAAGGTCTTACTGGCATGCCGTACTTACACTGATGGACTTGATTCCGCAATGGGCTGCGCATCTTTTGCATCTACGAGGAGCAGTGCACTTTCAGGGAGCAAGGCCTCGTACATACCTAGGTGCTCTCGCATGTGCTGGTCTCGTGTATCTGTCCCGTTCCTGTACCACCATGATGAACGGCTCACTTGATGCGGCAAGCCGGCAGCATGAGAACTGCATTGACGTGGGGTGAATTCCGTGAGCACTCCCTTGTCAGTAGTCACGCTCACATCACAACACACGTGGTTCGAACTTTAGGTGGGTGTTTTCAACCTTGATCGGTGCACATACGAAGCTATATGCAGTCATTTGCTCATAATAGAAACATTCTCGTTGGACTGCTGACTGCAGCCTTGCCTCGTTGGTGTGAGCTCACAACATTGACCTCGGCTCAGAATTGACCATGGTCTCGTTAGTTGGTTTGAGTAGGCCCCAGGCGTTTAGGCGGGGTTTTGGTATTTCCTGTCTAGTCTAGCCAGTTCGATTATATGTGCCCAGTGCTGAATCGATGAGCACCAAAGGCAACACATCTACTTAGGTATACAGCGACTATATTATAACACACCACCTAGTATACTAGTTATTTCAAGAAGGAAACTAACAAATTAATAATCTCTACGCTAGGAGCTAATGGCTACTTTTCTTTAGACCTAATCTTAGGACTTTAATTAACCCTTATTAAATGAAGGGTATAACCCCTTTATATAGTTTGAACTATTAACCTCCTAGGGGGAATATAAGCTATTTATACTAAAGAAGTTAGAAGCTAGTTCTAGTAAGGAATTCGCTTCCTAGGCTTACAACTATTACGGATAGTACTATTATACTAGAGTACGGATATTCGCACCTAGAAAAACGGATAATGCACCTAGTTTCCTAACTAATTCGCGCTATAACTAATCAGAGCGCGCTATTTAACCTTACTATACTACCTACCTAGGTATATAGTACTTTTTATAGCTTAATTAGCTACGCTATATAAAATGCTATTAACTATAAAATCTTTAACTACTAGTTTACTACCTACTATACCTAATATTAATTAAGTATATCTTTTAATTAATTAATTAAGCCTTAAAATTATATATCTACTAGTTACATTCTTACTATTTAGTATTATAGTAATAGTAGATATTCCTAACTACTTTAGCCTAAATATATAATAGTAGGTAAACTATTATAAGTAGAATTCTAATATTACTATTAT
>MAVT02001353.1:0-13457 GCA_001702395.2 Diaporthe helianthi | reverse complement strand
ACGCACACCCCCCACAACGCACACGATAATTTCTAACACCACCACGATCACCACCCAACTTCAAAATTGAATTACTTAACAACCTCAAATACTATTCTAAAGCTAACGACGATATCTTAATCTACAAAACTTTAACTATAATGCAATCTAGTTCAGTAACCTCATCTCCACTACTCGCCCCACTATCCTCGAGTAGCTTCGCCTTAACTCCTATAAGCTATCCCATTAACTCTCTCTCTTTACTAATAGCTATAATGTTAATAAAGGCTTTATTCGGGTTAGAAAAAACTCTACGCCACTTCTAAGTCTTCTAGTAATCAAGTACCTTAACGAAAACATTCCTCTTAATCTTAGCAGCAGCTATATATACTAACAACTCGTCTAATCCCTTCGCTAGCTTCTAAAAGAAAAAATATACTATAGGTAACTTAAAGTTATCCCCAAGCCTACGTAACTCAAACTCGATTTCCCATATCTAGTAAAACAAATAAAGTATATTTAAACCTACTACTACTAATCCCTTGTTAATAAAGCCTATTTTCATCTTCTAATTAATACCATAAGTAGTAATATTGTTATTCCCTTATACTAGCCTTAATTTAAGGACTTTTTTACAGTCCCTTAGCTAAAAACTAATCCCTAGCTATCCCTTCTCAATATATAAAACTGTAAAGGTATTCTCTCGAGCAACGTAATAAGCCTATAAAAAAAACTCCTTGCAAAACTACTTAGTCCTATACTCTATAGCTAGCTAATCTAGTTACTAATAATACTCTCTCTTTAAGTAAAAGAATACACTAACGTTAAATAGCTAAAGTACATAGAAAAAGTATACTAGAAGGAAAACAAGCTATATTTAGTAAAAATAATACTCCTATATAAAGTTCTCTATTATATAGGACTTATAACTATTAAGGATTAAAACCCGCTATTATTTAAAATTAACAAGGTAAATACAAGGCTTATAAATAGTTTTTAGCTACTATAAACCTATTATATTATTAGTTTAGCTAGTATTTAATATTATAAAGTTCTAGTCTTTAAATTAACTAAGTTCTAATTAAAGAAACTATTATTATTAAACTATTTTACTATAAAAAATAATTAAAAAAGAAAGTAACTTACTAAGCTCTATATAACACTCTATTATTATACACTAAATACAATTAATAGCTAATTTTCTAATAATAAACTTACTTTTTAAAGATCTAATAACTAAACTATTATTACTATTACCTTCCTAAAAACCTATCTTATCAGCATTACTTTAGTATTAATAGGGGATGCTAGCAACGTCTAAAATCTCTAAATAATTAAAGAACTCCTTAATATTTGTAATAACGTATATATTCGTTAAGTACGATTACTAGTAGAAGGTCTAAAGAAGAGGTACTACTAGGTGTAGTAAAGGTGCAAGACTAATTCTTGCCCCCTTTAGCCCTTGTTCCTTGGGCTTGCGGGGGCCACTACTTATAGTAACTAGGAAGGAGCTAGGGCTACCGCTAACTAGTTATTACAATTATACTTTCCCCTAGGTAACACGCCCTTGTGCCTTCTTGCTTAGTTATTGTTTTTCAATAACTTATATAACCTTTAGTGTTAATTTACTAGTAAATTCGGCGTATACAAGCTACTTAGCTATCTATAAAACTTTAAGCGTTTAACCCTTTAAATTTTAACTTTTTCTTTAACCAATAATAACTACTACTTTTTAACTTTTAGTATTAATTAGTTTATTGCTTCTTTTTTAATTAATTTTTCTCTTTTTTACTTATTCTTTTTATTACTACTTTTATTATACTTCGCGTTTTTCTTAATAACAACTTCTACCTTAATTATAGTTGTAAAAAAAGTAGCTATTTATTAAAAAACAATAACCCTTTTAATGTACTTGCATCTTTGCAACTAAGCTCTACTAACTTGCATTATTAAATTTATTTGTTTTTTTTTAAAAAATCCAAAGGACTTTATTAACTTTTTTTTTTCGCTATCGCAAGTTATTAGTTTTTTCTAATACCGCCTAGCTCTTTACAAAGTTTAGTAGCGCTCCTGCAACTTTATCTAAAATTGGTTATAATCGCCTAACTATATAGGGTTTTTAAGTAGCTAGGGGTTTAATTCCTATTATAATTAAGGAGGATAATAATAATAATTCTTTTAGCAAGGAAGTTAAGCTTTTGCTTATTTTATTTAATTCTATCTTTCGCAATTATTATAGTTAATAACTTACTTATATAATAGCTATAAACCTACTATTTGCTACGCAAAGTAGCTTTAATAAGTAAACTACTACTATATTAAGGACCCCAAAAACCTTTTAAAAGTAGCAAGCTAAAGCTATAATTGCTAAGGCGCTTTTAAGCCTTTTAAAAAAAAGCCCTTTAGTAGTTTCTTAAACCCTAAAAGAAACCTTAATGCTTTTGCCTAATTTTATTCGCAGCAATATTCCTACTAAGGTATAAAACTATGCAACTCCTTCTTTCTAGGAGCTCGTTTGCAGCTCTATTGCTAAAATTACAAGGTTTACTTAAGATATTTTAAATTGCAAAAAGCGCTATATAGCTTAGCAATATACTATTACAGCGCGTATACCTTATAACTACTATTTTCGTTATTTCTTTAAATAGTACAAAAACTTAGTTCTACGATTAGTAAAGCTAATCCCTTGTGTAGTTACAAATACTAGTTAATTCCACTATAATCGTTATATAAAAACACACTACTTGCTTTATATTATAGTATATATATTTAGTAGTAAGTAGTACAAGCGTTGTTAATACTTAATAAAGTAATTTATTAATTGTTAGTTTTATAGCTAACTTATACTTTGCCTGGGCGGTTTTAACTAGCTTTTAATGAAATACTAATCCGCCTATATCGATTGTATAGAAGAGCTATTTATTTATTTTCTAGCTGCGCCTAGCCCGTATATTAAGTAGTTTTTTAATAAATAGCCCTTTTAAAGCGTAAGCCTTTAAGAAATCCATTCTAAATCCCTAGTTTACAGGCGCTAAAAATAAAAAGTAGTTTCTAATCGAGATAGATATAAGTTGTTTTTTATCCCTTTATATCCTAGTTTTAATATATAAGCAAAAGTTAGCTATTATAAAAGCTAGCCTTGTTCGCTTGCAAGCTTTAGCTAATACCTTTTTTTTACACCTAGTAAACTTTATTACTTTTTTATTTTGTAATAAACTACGGGAAAAGTTTATAAATAACCTAATTAGTAGCTGTTGTTTTATAGCCTAGCTTATACTTGCTAATAATAAGTTCTCGGTATAGCATGCTTTTATATAAAGCTTTTTTAAAAACATTTAAAATATAGTTTAAAAAGTGTTTAGTAATTAGCCAAAGGGTTTTCTTTTGCTACTATAAAAAATAATGCATAGAATATAAACTGCGTTACTGTAAAAAATGTTTAAAGAAGCTGTATTATAGTAGCGGTACTAATTTAAGAGTTATTTGCGCGGATTTTACTTTTTTAAAATTAACCCTAGGATTAATTGTAGTAGTTCTAATATTCTTTTTAAAAGCCTTTATTCTTTAATTAAACATGCATTAATTTCAAGTATTTCTCTATTGTAATTATAATTCTATCCTTTAGCTATCTATATCCTTATTATTTTACTTACATAAGCATTTATATAGTGCTCGGCAGCTCCTTATATCTCTATTATTTAGTTACTTTATTTTTATTATAGCTTATTTATCCTTATTTACCCTTCCTTAAGCTATTGTTTGCTTTTTAGCGCTAGTGCTATAGGCTACGCTGCTTCTAGTAAGCCTTAATTACTTAGTTTACTAATTTATTCTTTTTAGAAACTTAAGAATTATATTCGCTAGGCTATCTCTTTTACTTTACTAAGTAGTAAGTAGTGCCTTTGATTTTCTAATAATCCCTAAGCTCTTCTAATTCCCATTTAGTATTAATATCCTTAAAGTTAGAAAGGTTGTTGTTAATTCCTACTAGCTTACCTTTTTCCCGTTTATTCTATAGTTTTAAGAAGCTTACGTAGAAAACGTTGTAAATTTAATTATACTTCTCGGGAAAGATAAGGCTATAAGCTTGCTTTCTCTAGCAATAAGCAATTTAAAAAGGTTTAATCCTTTTTAAAGCAAGTTTTTTATACTTTAAGGCTAAGTTCTTTATTAATAATAAAACCTATTCCCTTATTTTAAACTCTATAAATTTATAGCGCTTATTATAAGCCTTTGCTTACGCCTTAACTATATTTTTCCAAGCTATTTTGCAATCTTTATAAATTTAAGCTAGTTTCTCTAGTTTTTTAAAAACTACTAGTACCTCCCTTTATAGCACGCTATCCTTAGCGAGCTAAAACTCTTATAGCACCTAAAATAATAGCTTATATTTATAAAAAGCTATAAATAAAGATTTTCCAATTAAAGCGTTTTCTACTAAGTTGCACGCAAAATAAGTAATATATAAAAGGTTTAGCTAGTTCGCTTAGTTATTACTTGTAAATTTTCGCAAGTAATATTCTAGTATCTAGTTTATTTGTTTTATTTAGCCATTACCCTATAAGTAGTAAGCAGTAGTAAATCTATTTTTAATCCCCTTTTATTAGCTTAACATCCTTTAAAAAGCATTTGTAAATATTATACCTTTATTACTTACAATCTCGCAAAGCAAGCTATACTTGCATTTAATTTCCTTATAAAAAATTATAGCTAGTTCCGCAGCGTTTATTATACTGCTTATAATAAAGAAGAAGCTTATCTTGCTAAATCAGTTAACAATTACTAAGATTGCATTAACTTCTCTTTTGTCTATAATAGCAACAAGGAACCCTATAATAAAGTTTATGCTTAGTTCTTGCATTAATTAAGGTAGAATTAAGAGTAAAGCAAGCTTGCTATATAAGCAATAGCGCAGTAATAAGTTGCGTTAGTACATTGCGCAAAAGTGTATATACTTTGTTACTATAGCCTTTAAACTTAACTAATAGAAATATCATTTAACTAAGTTTTAAGTTTTTACTAGCCTTTAATAGCTATTTAAAAGCTTATTATAGTAAACTTATAGAATTTCTTGTTGTAATGCTTTTTAATCTAGTATATATATACATTCCTTCTAATATAATAGCTTATCTTGGACTTTATACTTAAAACCTATTAACTTTTTTAAGTTAGATTTACTCTTTTAAACTTCTTGCTAAATGTTTAAATTTAAATCTTAGGCTTTATATATTAACTCTAAAAGCAAAAAGCAAGGCTTTAAGCGCATTATACTAACGCTTAAAGTATATACTTAAGCCTAAGCCTTTAAAACAACCTATTGCAGTAATAATCCCGTAAAGTTAAGCTAGTATAATATTAAAGTAGGTTTACTATATATTCTCGCCTTTATAAAAACTACTTTAACTAAAACCGCTGTAGCAAACTAGTTTTTAAGGAAGCCTTGTAAGATCTTCCCTATAGCTATAGCTATCTTTAATTCCAATGTTAAAATCTATCCCAAATTTGTAGGCTTTTCGCCTAATAAATAGTCTAGCCTTTGCAATAGCGCATTTGCAGGGTTTATTTTTCTAAGGTAGTGCTTTATAATAAAGTTAAACTTAGCAAAATATGTTAACTGTTATATTTACATCTATATTAGTTCTTGTTAAAATATAAACTTTTTAAGGTAATAGTAATTCGTTAAAATAGTAATAAATTTGCAAACGCCTTTAAAATACTATTTTTAGTGCTTAAAACTCTTAATAATAGCACTTAGCTTTTTGTTATAAATAAACTAGTTAATTTTTATACCTAAGAACTTTTACAACTAAAACGCAATTAAGTATTAAACTAGCTTCTCGTTTAACAAATAGCGCTGCAAAATAATAGCTATAAATGCTCTATTAAATACATTGCACTTAATTTAAGTAAAGAGCAAGGGATTATAATAATAGAAAAAGAGGGCTTATTAAAACTTAGTTTTTAGTTTTTTAAACGCCCTTTGGGCGCTTTTATATTTAAGGGAAAGAAGATTAATTTCTTTTAGCTTCCAGCTATTCCTTATACCCTTTAACTATTTATTTAATAGGCGCGCTATTCTTAAGTATTTTTTAATAAAATGTTAATAAAAGTTGCAAAAGCTAAAAAATACCTAAATATCTTTAAAACTCTAGAGTATAAGCCATTCTTGAATAGTTTTAATACAATTAGAGTTTATTTAAATACCCTTATAATTAATAATAAACCTAAGGAACTTAACGTTTTATTTAAAAAAACTATACTTTTTAGGATTGCTAAATAAATCTACTATTATAAGGTAATTAATAATAGTTTAAAGGTATTTTTTATACTTATCCTTATTAGCGGAAAAAATAAGGATATTATTTAAATAGATAATTGCATATACGTTAATGCAATCGCTAAGGACTTTAGCGATAAAAAACTAAAAGGTTGCTAGTGTATTTATAAGCTTAAAGGGTATAATAGTAAATTTATAGTAACTATATTGTATTTAAAATGTAGTTTTTTATTTATTCCCTTTTTAGATGCAAATCCAGTAATATATATTAATAAAATCGATCTTTAAAAAGTACTAAGCACCTACAAGGCAGTTTATAATCTTGAATACTAAAGGGAGTAAGTAGTAGTTTTTTACTGTAATCTTATTAAGTGCTTAGTAGTTAACGCAAAAGCAAAGGGTATTATTCTTCTTTAGCGTAAACAAAACTAAAGCACTAGCTAAACTCTTGCTAAGCCTAATTCGCTTATTTACAAAGGATTTATCTAGCTAATTTCGCAAGATTTTAAGCTTTAACTATAATAATAGATAAAGTAAAAGAAATAAGGGTAAAGTCTTTAGAACTAAATTAATAGCATAATTAGCTGCCCAACGAGGCAGTAATTTTTTTACTTTCTTTTTTTAAAAAGAATCCTTTATCTTTTTTAATTGTAAGTAAATTTATAATAAATCAAAAGCAGGCTTTAAAGCGTTATCTATCTTTTTTAAGTTCCAAAAGTTATTATTAAGGCCTAAACTAAGCTTTACTAGCTCCTTAGTAAAAAGGAGAGCATAGCATATAGCAAACTTCTTTAACCCCTTATAAAACGCCTATAAAGTTTATTCTCGAAGATATAAGTGTTCTTGCTTTAGCTATTAGTTCTTTGGGGCAAATTCTATACTAAGGCAGAAGGCCTTTAAGCTAAGTATTTTTAATAATAAAGCAAATTTAGCGCGTTTGCATTCTATTGCAATATAGTGCTAAACCTTTTTTCTTTTGTTTTTATAATAAGTTTTTAGTAATAAAGGAACCTTATAAACTCTAAACGTTAGTATATTAATATACTAAACTTTAATAATAATAACAAGGTATTTTTAGGATTTTTTAAGTTTATAATAATTAACAAATAAAATACTTACAAAATCCACTATAGCTTGTATATCTAGATTAACTTTTACTCTTTTATAACTATTTTCTATAGCTACTTAGCCTAGAATTACAAACATTTCTTTAACTTCCACTATTTTTTTCCCTAAGTGTAGTTATTCTTCCTTTAGTGTATAGTTAATAGAGTAAACCCTAGTAGCGTTAAACCTACTTGCAGGATTATACTTACTGCGAGATCCTTAGCTTTAACGATAGCCTTGTAATTAAAAGCTATTGCGTTTTTTAATTTAGCTTATTTAAGCCTTAATAGTAAAAAGAGTAGAGCAATTGTTTAAGTAGTAATAAGTACTACTATAATAAAAACACTAAGTATATTTACTTTATTTGTTAAAAGAATTCTACTATTAGGGGTTTTTATTAGTATTTCTTTAAGCTTTCCAAGGGGGCTAACTTAATAATTTACGCGCGCGCCCCTTAAACTAGGAAGCTTGCTTCCTGCTTTAGCCTTAGCTAAAATTTCCTTTTTTCTAGTTTGTAAGCTCTTTTAGAGGGCTTACTCCTAAACTTCTTATTGGGGTTTTCTAACACTCTTTCTCTTCTTAAAGTTGTTTTTTTATGTTTTTGCTTTTGTATCTTCTTAGGCGTGCTTACCTAAATAGCTTGGGCAATGTAAACTATATTGTTTTGCTTTTTAGGTATAGCTATAGCGTAGTTAGTATAAATATAGCCTAATAGCTAGACAAGAAGCTGGGAAAGGAAGAAATTAGCCTTTTTGTATTGCTGCGAAGCTTCTATTCTAACTCTAGCGTTTTAAAGTACTAGTGAAAACTCTATGGATTTTGTTGTTCTTTTTAATAGGCGTTATTTAGGAGCTATTTAAATAAAGCCTGTAACGTTTTAAGGGTTTTTTTTGTAATTAATATTAAATTTGCGGAATTCCTTTTATAGGTAGTAGTTGAAAACAAAGACTAAGTTTTTATTGTTGTTTCCTTGCTTTTAGATTTTGGATTTTATATAGGTATTCTATTAGTTTTAGTATTCCTTATCTATATAATCTAAGGCGTAAATAACTTTTGTGTAGTTATTATGGAGAAATTGCAATTATAAAATATAAGCGCGTTTAAGGTTTATTATTTAGCTATTGTACTGCTATAAACTATAGCCTATAGGTAAAGTAGCAATATTTGTAAGCTTTAAGTTTTTCGATTATCGTTTAAAGAGTACTTAAGTATTATAAAGAAGTTCTAGCTATTCTTATAAACGAAGATTTTTCTCTCGCAAGCATAAAGCTTTTGTTTGTTAAATAGTGCCCAAGCTCTTTAGCGCGGGGCTTACTTAGAAGGTTCCTCTTTGTAGTAGCATTGTAAGTAATATAAAGAAAAAGAATTAGAATTATAATAACGTATATATTCGTTAGGTATAATTACTAGTAAAAGGTTTAAAGAAAAGGTACTACTAGGTGTGGTAAAAGTGCAAGACTAATTCTTGCCCCCTTTAGCCCTTGTTTCTCGGGCCTGCGAGGGCTACTACTTATAGTAACTAGGAAGGAGCTAGAGCTACCGCTAACTAGTTATTACAATATTATTAAGTATAGTACTATTTAATCGCTAATAATTAACTTATACAGCTTTAAGCGTTTTTATAAAAGTATTTCTATTTAAAAACTTATATATTTAGTATTTTCTAATAGGAATTAAAAGAAAATTAAGTAGTTAGTTATTATTAATAATTTAGCTTATAAATTAGTAAAGAAGCTTATATATAGGCGAATAAAATAAACAACCTTATATAAAGGCCTAACTAGCTAAAAAACCTTCCTATACTAATAATAGCTTCTAACAAACAAAATTAACCTCTTTATAGGTTTAAATACCCATTATACAACGTTAATACGTATATCGAGAAATATAGTATTATTTGTATACTTCAATTTCGCTAATGCTAGCCTAGTAGTTAGCTATAGTAGCTAAAACACTAGCTATAAGGATGTAAGATATACTATTAGGTACAAAATAGGAGACGAATCAATTAGTATAATTTTCGTTTATATGCGATTTAAGTTGCCCTTATAAAATAGAGATACGTCTAAGCGATTCCAATCACGATAGTGCAGATAGCTCGTGTGCGTAGTGGGGGGTATGCGTGGATAGGTCTATTTACTTAGAGGCATAGAGCGCGTCGAGCGCGTCTTCGTCCTTACGCCGAGCTTCCTCGTACCGCTGATATCCATCCTCAAACTCGAGCTTGAGCGCATCCTTGAAGTCGCGCTCGACCCACTTCTGTGGTCCCAGAGCGATCTCGAACTGGACATATTGTAGTACATGCTCTCGCCTTTGGCTCAGGCCAACCCCGTCCCGGATCGCGTCCTCACCGTGTTGATTCAGGGTCTGGATTGGGGGTTTGTCGTAGTTCATGTGCATGGTGTCAACAACCCGTTGTGTCTTGTACAGATATGCAGGGCTGGAAGAGAGCGGAGAATGAAATCTCGTCTGCGCATTTGCTATTTTCGTGCTGTACGCTCCGTCCCAGTCACCACTGCCCATTCTGAAGACTTTCAAGGACGGCATCCTGCGGCGCCACTCGTCCAGCACATTGTTCCATCGGAGGTCAATGTCGACCACGACGCGCTCGCTGATGGGATGGAAGCCCGTTGAAGGTATCATGACCTCCTTCAACGGGAATCCTTCTTTGTCCACTGGACCAGGTACTCGGCCCCGCCACATGATCGGGCAGTTGTCCAGGTAGACCTCCTCGAGACCGCCCCGGCCGTTGTCGGAGCCAATCTGGGCCACCCAGTCAACCTGCCACTGGTGGGTGAAGACAAACATCCCTAATGCTAGCGTCCTGAGGTTCGGGAGCCCCCCAAGCGCTCTCAGGTCCAGTTTGGGAATAAATCCCCAGTGTTCCTTGGCGTAGAGGGACAGGGTGCGCAAGCGGTCTGCGATAGGGGCAGATAGCAAGGTTGATGGAATACTTTGGACGAATTTATATTTGTTCTCTAGGATGGACCAACCCATCTCGAACTCGTCGCCTTCTTCTCTTCCGGAGCTTGTCAGTAGCTGGAGTGTTGACAATGACTGTGTCTCAATGAAATGTCTCATTGTGGCCGAAGACTTGAGATATTCTGAATCCTGCTCCGAGAGATTGGATACCGTCAAGGTCGAAATATTGATGGCTGTCTCGGGAAAGTGCTGCATCGCGCCGTCCTGTCCTGACTCCTCCAACAGGCGAGGATTGCCGGGCCAGGACGCGCCGCAGAGATACCTGAGCAACTCTTGTCTGGCATCAGACCATCTGCGACAGCCAAGGACCCACTGGTCCTGAGATTCTTTCGTCCAGCGTCCGGAGATGCATTGGAGGATTGTCTCTATATATGTTGAGGTGGAAGTGGTTGAATCCTCATCATCCTGCGCCATATCATTCCCAGGGTCATCACCGAGTCGCGCGCACGCGTCGTCAAATCTCAGGTTCAACGCCCTCAGCCCAGTGAAAACCCTGACCAGTAGGACGGCCACGACAGTTCTTCGGCGTTGCTCGGTCCGATCAACGGTGCGTAGGACCGAAATGCCCATTAAGCCCCTTGAGTCCCTCTGCTCCGTGAGGTCCACTGTGAGTTCTCGCACAAGGGGTCTCAGCCTCTCGGACCTAGCGATGTTGAGGAACGAATCGAGACCGAAGCCGATCTCGAGACGAGTAGAACGGAACAAGAGAGCCCGTGCCAGGGGTTCCACTGATTGGCTGATGAAGCGGCATTGGGCAAGTGTCTCGTGTGGGAGTGTCGCGCACCAGGGTATACTCAATAGTGGATCTATACCTATTATAGAGCTTTATCGTTACTTAAATATATACTTCCCTTGCTTAATAATAGAGCTTAGGAGGCTAGATAATTTACTCTATTTAATATACCCTTCTTATTATTATAATAGTTATAAGCCTAGCTCTAACTATAATCCCCTAATAATATAATTATATAAAGCTCTTCTCTTATTATTAGATACTTATTATCTTATTATCTTTACTCTATATACTTAAGAAAATAGTATCCTCTACTTCTACTAATTATATTCTTACTAGAATAGTTTTATTATATAATTAAAAAAGCTTTCTATTATAGTATCTTTAGCTTAAATTCTACTCTATATATAAGGGTATTTAGACTATTATTAATCTATTAGCTTTTATTTAAACTATTTATAGTTCTAGTATCCCTAAGTATATCTTAGTTAAGAGTCTTCTTATTTAGAAGAAGGTAAATACTTAGATTAAGTACTTATAAGCTCTCTATAACTAAGAGAACTTATCTTAGCCTTTTACTAAGTACAGCCTATAGCTAAAAGAACTACTAGAGCTAGATTTTAAAGTAGTAAAAGTTAAACTTAAGTAGCTTTATAAAAATAGGTTAATAGCTCTACTATATTTATAGTACTTACTAGAGAATAATACTTAGTATAGAACTAAGTTAACTATACTATTAATAACTATTTACTAGTATTTATATAGATAAAGGTACTTACTTTTAGTAATTTACCTATACTTAGAGTAGTTATAAAAGTACTTAAAAATATACTAGCCCCTTTTTATAAAACTACTATTATTACTATTATTAAAGAGTATTAAGCTTTTTAAGCTACTATATATATTAGGGGAATTAATCCTCTAAGGTAGTATACTTAATAGCTATATACTTATACTTAGGTAAGTATATATAAGCTTTTAGAGGTTTAGGGGGTACATACTAGTAAGGATTTTCTTATTACTATAGGTACTAAGCTAGCCCTAGTATAGGCTAGCTAAGTATTATAAGACTTAATCTAAAATAATAAGCTTAAGATAGATCCTTTCTTACTTAATAAGCTTAGAAAATAGTTTAATACTATATACTATTAGGAAATAAGTAAGGGAAAAGAACCTAGTATCTTTACTATAATTAATAAAGAAATTAGTAAGTATATTTTACTAAGACTATACTTCTAAGGTTAATAATAAGTAGGTAATTCTTTGAGCTATACCTACCTATATAAATCTAGGACTTATACTTAGACTTTAGATACCTATACTATATTTAAATAAATAATAAAAGGTTCCTTTAAAACTATAAAGAAGCTTAGCTATAATAGCTTAATACCTAAGTAAGTACTAAAAATTTAAAAGTACTTATAAAAGCTTAAGTAGGATAATTTATAAAGGAAACTAGCTAAAAAAGGTTAAATTAAGATAAACCTAAAAAATAAGCTAGCTAAGAAGGGAAAAGATTACCTAAAGGTTACCTTTTTAAAAAGAGTAAGTACTTATTTCTAAGTTTCAAGTAGCCTAGGCTCTCTTAGTATTTATTCTCTAGTAAATTAAGCTTTTTACTAGCTATCTTAGAGTATCCTTTTTAATAACTATAGGGCTTTTTACCTAGTTAATAACTTAAGTATACTTAAACTAGGTTCTTTTTAAGCTTTTTAGCTAAGGGACTTAGTAGAAGTAGGTATAATATCCTTTCTAATTACTAGAAGAGGGATATAGGTAATTAAGAATATCTTAGTAAGTAATAAAGGATTAAAGATAGAGTACTTAATACTTAAGGATATAGTTATTATTAGGCCTCTATATTAATGATATCTTAAAAGCTTATCTATTTAATACTAGGTTATAGTATCTTAGGGTTAACTATATACTATATATTAGAATAGTTAAAAAGAGCTTAATACGTATATAGTTAGAGCGTTATTAGAACTTAGTATTCCTTTAATATAACCTAATTTCTATTCATTTAAGTATATAAATCCTAGTAAGTAATATAGATATACTAGTTCTAATAACTATATTTATAAGGTATATTTCTATATAGCTAAGACTAATAGGAGAAGACTCTAAGCTTCTCTAGTACTTTAGATTAGGGTATTTAGGGCTAAAAGTATTAAGGGTATTATTCCAGGTAGTATAAGGAGTAAAGATATATAGTATCCTTTACTTAAAGTATAAATACTATATAATAATACATATAAGATAAGTTATCTTAAGGAGAGTATTAAAAGACTAGTTTAAGAGACCTTTCTAGTATATTACATAGGATCTATTTAATTACCTATATAGTATTAAAGGCTTAAATTAGCTCTTTATAATTAA
>MAVT02001352.1:0-13475 GCA_001702395.2 Diaporthe helianthi | reverse complement strand
TTTTATACTATATATTTATTACTTAGTATTTAATAGTAGTAATTTGAACATAAATGTTAAATAAAGTTATAAATGTTTTTAAAATATATTTAATTATATTTATTTTAAATCTAGTAAATATATAGAATAATATTCGTTTTAAAAATAAACTTAAAACCGAATATTTATCTTTTATTACTTATTTAATTTAACTATATTTATATATTTATATATTTATATATTTATATATTTATGTATTTATGTATTTATGTATTTATATGTGTACACATTTATACATTTAGGGCTAAACTTTCCTGTGCAAAGCCCTGTCGCTCAGCTAGAAGGCTCTGGGTGGATTTTCATTTGAGCGCGCCTAAGCCAAAGACAGGGCTGTGTGGTGCTCAAGTGGGCTGAATCTGAACAGGTGGTAGACCTCACAATGACACTAGCATCATGCACACAGCTGGATCAAGAAGCTTTGAGGTGGAAAACACGTTTCAATAATAACTCTCTTCTTGTGATTTATTTCTCAACTCGCCTGGTGCTTCTAAGTTTCCCATCAGTGTTCTAAATTCTCCTGGGAATACCACTCAACTGACTTTGTTCGCACTAATCCTGAGACGGCAGGACTAATCACTACTGTCAGAATTGTACCGCTCTGCCAAAAGACATTTATACTCAATGCTGCCCATTAGGTATTCACAGTAGTTATAAGCTTGTACCGTCACAAATCCCCTGTTGTTACTTCAAACTCCAAGTAAAAGACAAGCTTAAACACAACTGAGGATTTTCATGATTGTGTCTCCTATGTAAATCCTGCCTTCCAAGTTTTCTTTTCATACCGGTCGCCAATGTTTTGTCGCCACTAAAAAGAATGGTATGTACAGTTCATGAATTTGCCAGCTTAAAGGCTGCTGTTCAGGCGTTGATTCTGCGACCAAAGCAGTGGCTGAATTGTCCTCCTTAGGCTTGGTCATCCCCTCTTCCTCAGTCTTATAAACGGACTGTGCTACCGGCCAAGCTTGTCTCCTCCTGCTCCTGGCCGAGCAAGCAAGAATGATCCAAAGGAGGATACAGAAGGGGCTGTTGACTGCTACAAGAAGCAGAATGTTCTTCCACCAAGACCCGAAACCCAGAAGCATCCCTACTAACACGAGAGTAAAAGATCAAGCAGAAAGTAAGAATTCCAGCACAGAATTTAGTATCTTCTTCCGGTATCTTGCTGTCGTCTTTGGAGTAAATGTGTATGCATTTCGGTAGTCGAACGAGATGTTGGAGCTGAAGGACCAGTTGTATAATCAGTTTCTGGTGCTTTGTGATGTGATTACCGATTTTCAAAATAGTTATCACCCATATGCCTTGATAGATGACATGTGCAAGAAATTCTGCTAGACAGTCATCCATTTTGGAGCACAGTTTTGGATCTGGGTTGGCCATCTGCTGTAGGATAGAATTTTGTTGCTGCTGGATGTAGTCAACCAGTATCGGTGCCGTAGGGTAGAGTTGAGCTTATGGAGATCTCGAAGTATTCTAAGGGTGTGCCAACGACAATAAGAAGAGTTGGAAGATTATTTGTCGAAAGGCTGAAAATTCCTTCAAGGTTAGGACATAAGAATGCTTCACAAGCTTAGTTTATGGCCAGCTCCGCTGAATGACGGTGGGAAGGCCTGCGAGTTGAAGCGACGGTTGCTTATTAGCCCGAGACCTCTCCTTGGAAGGCAGAAATGGCATCTTGAGGGAGTCAGCGAGGACCGTGACTTGCTCGAGGTACCTACCTAGGTAGATACCAACATACCAACTATCTAGGTATTTAAGTACTTAGGTAGTCAACATGGCCTGCGGTGGCAGGCATTGCAGGAACAAGTGGTGGTTTTCTTTGAATGTGGTTCAGCCCCTCAGCCCCTGAGCCCCTAGTTTGGCCAACATTGAACAATGGGTTTATAAACAGAGTGCACAGAGTGTCAACTCAACAAATCCTCATTGCATCTCCTTGCATATCAGGCATTCATAAAAGCCAGGCAACTTTAATCTGATGAACATATTGCTAAAGAGTTTATTTGTCCCTTTGGGTTACTTATTCAAGGCCAGGTGGCAGCTTGGTGCTATGCTTTTATATGTGTAATTAGTTTGCAAGAAGCAAGCCTCTGCCTCGGAACCCAGGTACCTATGTAGGTACTTGGTGGGGGCTACCTACCTAGGTATGCCACAGTTCAGTGTAGGTCCAGCCACTAATAATTAGTAAGTGAAGCATTGCTGGCCAGGTATTGATGCTTGCCTGCCTAATTACCCTCAGTGAGCTGGGTGGCCAGGCAGAAGGGGTCTACATGGCAAGAGGGCATTACTACCTGGAAGAAGGATGATATTTGTCAACTTCAAAGGTTGTACACACAATATAGTGGATTATTATAAGACAGGTCCTTGGGCACTGGTATGCAAAGAGATGACCACCTCTCAGCAGGAGGGAAGAGTGCACTTTAACACGTGCTCACTTCTAGCTAACTAGGCACCCCCTTCACAGTCCTTCTTTTTGTTTTAGCGCAGGGCCAGGGGTCAGGACTGCAACACCCACACCAGGGCTGCAACGGCAGGGCTGCCAGGTTCTTGTTTTGGGCAAGATCCAAACATTTGGTTACAGGGGCGCCACGTATCGTGCTGGACATCTATTTGCACTTGCATGCACTTCTTGCAGGCATTACTCCGTACTCCGTACATTACCAAGCGACAGACCTCAGCTGCACCTTCCTGCCCTGTCTGTCCATCACCACCATTACCAAGTCACACTGACTGTTGTTCTTTCATCTCTATAAGGTCTTCCAGACTGCCACATTCCCTTCTTAGCTTTCCCCGCTTTCTCTTTTTTTTCTGTGGACTTGTCGCCGTCGACCCACTCGCCTGTCGACAAACGGAGGCCCCTGGAACGAGCCTCTGCCCCTGCTCCCTTGCTCTGCCCTCGTCGCCCAGATCAGCCTGCTGCTGGCTTATTTGACCAAGCTCGAAAGTGACGCCTACAATCTTAGCAAAGGGCAAAATACCCAACAAGTCAACATGGCGCGTATCCAGATCCCCATTGACGCTCTGACGAGCCGTCTCCAACTGGGAGACCGGTTTAACAGCATCCGGTCTTCCTCCTTGTCCAGCCGGTTTGCCAACCTCCGGCCCATTTCCGAGTTCTTCGACTTCAAGCGGCTGTCGAAGCCCGAGAACTTCGCCGAAGCCCAGTCTCGTGTCAACTACAACCTCGGTCACTTCTCCAGCAACTATGCCGTGGTCTTTGCCATGCTCTGCATCTACGCTCTGCTGACCAACCCCTGGCTTCTCTTCGACATCGTCTTCGTCATGCTCGGCATGTTCCTCATCGGCAAGCTCAACGGCCAGGACCTCGAGATCGGCCAGACCCGCCTCACCACCTCTCAGCTGTACACCGGTCTGTATGTGATTGCCATCCCGATTGGTCTGATCTCTTCGCCCTTCAGCACCATCATGTGGCTCATTGGCGCCAGCGGTGTGGTCATTCTTGGCCACGCAGCCATCATGGACAAGCCCCTCGAGGAGGCTTTTTCCGGGGAGGCGGTCTAGGTGGTCGGCCGCGAGCTCCCAAACGTGCGCCCCAATGGGGAAGACCATCGAGGCGAGAGAGGGACTACATGGCTGCTGGCTATGGGCAGGGTATGTGGGGTAATGGACATAGGGTGGTGGAGGAGCTGGGGACTGGTGACGAGACTGATACACAAGGAGTTGGTCTTGGTTCGGGGAGACGCTTTCCAAGCGATCCACTTCGTTTCACGGGGATAGATGTAGGCGAGAGCATGGTGCGGTCGCGCAGGAAGGCTTATGAACAACAATTAGATGACGACGACGATACTTCGGACTCAGACCAAGACTCGGAACTGGACGCAGAGAGCGAGACGCAGCTTGCTCTACGAGAAAAAGAAAATGCTTTGGTGGAGTCTGCAATGCGACGCATACGACGAGCACAGGCAAAGGGCAAACAGGACGTCAAACTCAACAAGAAGGAGCTGGAAGCTCTGGAGCAACGGCGCAAGCGCATGCAGGCCGAGGCTGGCGGGACCAAGAAGAAAAAGAAGGAGCAGAGATACGCAGTGCCACTATCGCAGCTGGGGCCAATATCGCAAAAGGAAAACCGGGCTTTCGTGGCGCCTGATGATACGTTACCTCCTCACCCTTCGCCAGGAACATTCGAGAGGACCCAAGAGGGCAGGCTTCAACCGCCGGTGGGCTGGTTCACTCACCCGCCGTCGTCCCGTCCCGGAACCGCCGATTCCCGCGACTCTCACAGATCTTCTGGAAGGGTGTCCGACCGCGAACTCAGCTCATCCCCTTTCCAGTATTCTTATGTCCAGCCGTCCAGCTCACCCTCGAACGCGAGGCATTCGTCCGACCCCTCCCTGCGACATCGCTCATCTCGTGGCCCGCTGCCTAACGAAGAACTATGGATGCCGCAGTACAGCGCATCCGCGTCCACGTCGTCAATACCCTCCGCAGTTGACCCTTTCAGATACATGACCTCGGGTTCGCAAGGTCCTTATTATGCTGGCAATACGGCTGGTCCGCGTAACCTATCCGGCTCTTCACTTTACTTGGACCCCCGCGCGGGCAACGCCCCCCGGCGCCAGTCCAGGCGGATTAGTCCTGACGACACAGAGAGCGAAGACAGTGACGATGAGGGCGATACTAGCGATGACGGGGGTGCAGGCGCGCACATAAAGGGCTCAAATGTTGGACCTTCGGGCAGTCGAGACCACATTATTGTTGAAGAGGAACGTGAGCCTACACCACCGCCTCGGCCTGTGACGCGGTCAAAAAAGGCCTCGTCAGCCACGTCTTCTCCTAAACGAAAACCTGTGGGCGGTGTTTCTAGCCGAAAGAAAAAGGGCAGCAAATGAGAAGAGTACTCTCCCATGATACCCTCCCCTTTCAACCTGTGCACGTGTCGATGTATTTGGGAGTTTGTGGATAATGACTTGGCCGGGCCCTGGATTAACTTTTTATTATCTGTTCCGTTAGACTGGAATCCATAGAAAGCCGTCGGCGAATAATATCGATTTCCTGTTACATAACCTGTTCTGTTATGCACGTCCTTTGATACTTTCGCGTACTATGAAAACGCCGCGAACCAATTAATTCTGTTTATTCGAGTGTATATAGGTGGTATCAAAGGGCCAATGCCAAGTATAGCCTTGCCTGTCTCGGAAGCAAAAGAAATCATCAAGTCGTTTCTTCATGAACCTCATTCATGGTGGCGACCCCCTTTTAGAGTCCCTGGACAACCAACACTAGGCGCCCGAGGTCAGAACCAGTCCCTTACTGACCTCATCAGCCCATCGCCCCAACCGCCGTGATTATCCCTCTCCCAGCTTTTCCTCTCCCACAGCAGCCCACCGTCATGGCCCCTCTCGAGGCTCACCCTGCCACCGTCGCCGCCCATCCCGCTCGCCATCCTCACGGCCTCGCCCACGAGCCCGGCCCCGCCACCGCTCATGGCGCGGGCGCCGACGCCAAGCATCCTCTCGATGCTGGGGGGCAGGCGCAGGCCGAAGCGCGCGAGAAGCGCCGTCAGCGCACCCCCCGTGAGCAGCGGCAGCACCACGAGGCTGAAGACCTTGACGGGGTGGCGCTTGGCGTAGTATACCAGGTCCCTGAGCAGTCGCTTCAGCTGCTTGTAGGCGCGGGTTAGGAAGTTGGGCCGAGGGGAGCGGCGGTAGGACGAGGTCGAGGAGCGGTGCTTGTCTGTTTGGTCCAGGGGGATTTCATGTGTTAGTTCTCCTTTCTTTCATTCTTTCATTCTTTCTCTATGATTTTGTATGTACAGGTCGAGCAGGCTGGCTGGCGAGGGACATACCCGTGCCGAAAAAGCTCCTCGTCGAGACATTGGCAAGCCCAAAGAAGGAGCTGCGGTTCTCATGGCGGGAGTGGCGGTGCCTGTCGTCGTCGCCACCACCACCAAAGACGGAGGCTGCGATGGAGCGGGCCCCCGGCGATCTCGCGCGGGACCTGGAGCGGGACCTCGACCTTGACTTGGACTTGGGCCGTAGAAAGACGGACCCGGACTTGCTGCGGCGCTTGCTGGAGGAGCCGTGGTGCTTGGACGAGTGGTGGGACTTGCGGCTGATGACCGACTGGGAGTCCCAGCCGTCCATGAAACCCATGGTGAATAAACTAGATATTATACGCTGTTGACTGGCTGTTGTCTGTCTCTGTTTTAGGTTTAGATGGCCCCGTTCGAAACAGCGTCACGCTCTGTCGCCGGGCGGGTTCTCGAGTGGGTAAAGGATGACGACTCAACGGGGTGCAAATGCAAGCGCTTTGCGGCCGCGATCAGATTGGACGGGGGCTGGCAGGTTTCTGGGGCTCAATTGAGCTTTCGAAGGGGTTGAAATTGAGGGGCTGGGTTGGTCTAGAGAGAAGCACTTGCAGGTGACCCCTGAACGGCAACTGTCTGCCAAGGTCACTGGGCCACTGGGGCACTGGGGCACTGGGGCACTGGGGCTTTTCATTATCGGCATTCAGGAACATTGTCATTCTGTAGCACTCCACTGCAATACTTGACACAAATCTAATGACTGCTTGCCCAAAGAACCGCTCAGCCAAAAGACCAGAATTTGAAGTTCAAGACTTAAACTCCAAGCACTTGATCTAAGCATCCACAGCACCGTACCGTACCAATACTGAAGACTCATTGCACCTAAGTAAGTACTTTAGCAAATATCAGCACTCCTCACCACACATAGACATACATAACCTTGAATACTTTAGTAATACTTCCAGACCCTTTAAAGTATATTCACAGGTTGGAATTTGATGGGTCTAAAGGCCTTCTATGTAAATAAATAAAAATAACCATTATAATCAACGTAAAATTAAACAAAAACAATCAGATTAAAGTCAGAAGCAGCCTTTCTAGGAACAGTGAGTCAATGGTGTTGCAAGGGAGTGTTAGACGTCTAAATTTGTTATCCCGGCCATGTGAGAAATCTTGGGTCCCTTCACTGCTCCGATCAACGGGGACCATGTGGAGAAAAACTTTTGCCCCTCGTCTGGTGTCATACCCACCTGAGCAGCTATGTGGAGGGGTGCAAAAGGTGCTGTATGATCTGCGTATCTATTTGTGTAGGTGGGATGACTCAAACAAAGTGAACAACATTCGAGGAACTTGGCGCATTAGCTCTATTTTGGTGAGTCGACCCTCAATGATATTCCTACATCTTTCCATCCCTCCAATTGACTCCAATTGACCAACCGGGCCCAGGCAGCGACAGCCAGACGACAAGAACCTAGCCATAGCAGTCCAGCAGACAGAAACGCCCAGCAGCTCAAAATGGCGCCCAGCATCCTTCACCTGCGAGCCGAGACCAAGCCTCTCGAGCACCGCTCCGCCCTGACGCCCACCACCGCAAAGGCCCTCATCGACGCCGGCTACGAGATCCATGTCGAGAAGGGCAGCGGCGTCAAGTCTGGCACCACCCGCATCTTCGACGACGCCGAGTTCGAGAAGATCGGTGCCAAGATCGTCGAGGAGGAGTCGTGGGTCGACGCGCCTGCCGACCACATCGTTGTTGGCCTCAAGGAGCTGCGCGAGGAGACCTTCCCCCTCAAGCACGTCCACGTCCAGTTCGCCCACTGCTACAAGGGCCAGGAGAACTGGGACCAGGTCCTGGCCCGCTTCCCCCGCGGTGGCGGCACCCTGCTCGACCTGGAATTCCTGGCAGATCCAAAGACGGGGAGACGGGTTGCTGCGTTCGGGTACGATATGCAAGGCGCTATTTTTTAATTTTCAATTCTGTGTGTGAAATAAAGTCACTGATTCTGTCTGTGCAACAGATACCACGCCGGTTTCGCTGGAGCTGCACTTGCCCTGCAGAACTGGGCATGGCAGTTGACCAACCCATCCGAGCCCTTGCACAGCGTGTCCTCATACCCTAATGAGGATGAGCTCATCGCAAATGTCAAGAAGGGCCTGGCGGATGGGGAGAAGAAGGCCGGCCGTCTGCCTCGGGTCATCGTCATCGGCGCACTAGGTTGGTTGACATGCTGAATTGCCCGGAACATCAAGTACAGGAAGGACACCCGCTGACCTCGTCCTAATAGGCCGCTGTGGCAAGGGAGCCGTAGACATGTGCCTCCGCTCAGGTGTCCCCGACGAGAACATCCTCAAGTGGGACATGGCAGAGACCGCAAAGGGTGGTCCTTTCAAGGAGATCACCGACAGCGACATCTTCATCAACTGCATCTACCTCGCCTCCAAGATCCCCCACTTTGTCAACACCCAGTCCCTCAATGCGGCCGGTGCTGACCGCAAGCTGTCCGTTGTCTGCGACGTCTCCGCCGACACCACCAACCCCTTCAACCCCGTGCCCATCTACAGCATCGCCACGACCTTCGACAAGCCGACCGTCCCTGTCCACTCGCTGGAGCAGGGCCCAACTCTGTCGGTCATCAGCATTGATCACCTGCCATCGCTGCTGCCGCGCGAGGCTTCTGAGGCCTTCAGCAATGACCTGCTGCCTCACCTGCTCAAGCTGAACGACTGGCGGAATGACCCCGTCTGGGCTGGCGCTGAGAAGCTGTTCAAGGAGAAGGTGGCAACCCTGCCTCCTTCGGCCCTGGAGAAGTGAGAGTGATGTGGACAAGGAAATGGCATGGTATTCGGCGTTTTTGGGAGATAAAACTTGACAAGTCAGGAATATAGTGTGTCAAGACCTTGAAAGGTTCGGCGCAGCTAGATATAGAGCGGCCTGCTGCATGCTGGGGAACACTATATCCCATAAACTCAAGAAGACGCGAATTCGTCTTTGTTCGCTAACGAAAACATTCAATGATGCGCGGGGTATATCAAAATCCAGTCTATCAAACGTTGGAACCGCCCGACGGGTTCAGCCTCCCTTTTGTCGACCCGCCTCCGAGCATTTTCCAGATGCGAGACTTTTCCTTTCTCAGAATCTCCGAATTGCCCCTCCTTGGAGCCTCATCGGCAGCATCTGGCGTCAACAAATCGTACCCCCCAGCAACACCATGTTGTTGTTGTTGCTGCTGCTGCTCCTGCATCGGTGTGGCACCCACTGTCCCGCCCACAGGCTTCCTCGCGATAGGAGTCACGGGTGACACGGGGCCAGCCAACGAGTTATACGTGCCAACACCCTCCGAGACGGGTGATACCTGTCCGGCCTCTGGGCGCGGCGAGGTCGGCGGCAGTAGCGCATACGACGGGGTGGGGTTGTACTCGAACGTCGTGGCCGAGCTCACGGTCCGCGACGAGGTCTGCCCGCTCACCGGGTCCGCGGGCAGTTCGGCGATGGCCGGGCCCCCCTGCGGCGCGCTCGTGCCGTCCAGTTCCGTCTTGTTCCGGGCCGCGCTGGTACCCACGGAGTCGATCTCATGTCTGTTCGCACCGTCGGCGCCCGCGGGCATCTCGGCCTTGTCGTCGATGTACGGCTGCTGCTGCTGCTGCTCAACGCCGCCGCTGGTCTTGCTAACCTTGCGGGTGGCTATGGCGGCTCCGGTCCCGGCAGCTGCTGCGGCGGCGGCAAATGGGGAGACCGTGGGGCTGGGCTCGGTCGGCAGGTTGGAGGCGGTCCAGGTCTCATCCGCCTGTTTCGTCGGCTTCCCCGCGGTCCACCTCTCATACCAGCCGCCCTGTTCCTTGTCCTGCTCCGCACCGCTCATGATCCTCTCCCTCCTCTCCCGTCTCTTCTTGACCCTCCTCCACCTTAGCCACACGACCAGCAGCAGGAACACGACGACGACGATCACCGCGATGGAGATGCCTGCCTGCTCGGCGGGGCCGAGCCCATGGCCCGTGTCGCTCGGCGGCTCCGGGATGCTCTCGGCCGGCACGACGCTGAACTCACTCGAGTCTACCACTTCCGAGTCGTCGTCGACATCCTCATACGTCTTGGAGTTGGTCCATAGGAGACGAAGCCGGTAGCCTGAACCGAGCGGGATGGCGGTCTCGTTGACGTAGAACGGGGCAGATCCCGTGTTGTCGTGGGCTGTGCATGGACTGTCCGATTCTTCTGGGCAGTTCGGGGCTGTGAGAGGTCACATGTGAGTTTCGTGACCCTTTAAATAGGATAGGGTTATTGTGTAGGTAGGGAGGGGATGGGATGGGATGGTTGAGTGTGTGAGTGTGAGTGACGGAGTTGCGTTGAGTTATCTGTAAACGGGCTTGACTGACCTAACACCCAGTTGTAATCAGCAGAGTCATCACTCTGTCCGTTCCCGGTCACATATATCCCTGCTATAAAGCCCGTACGGTTTGTCCAGTATATCGTCTTCCTCGTTCCGGCACCGAATTGGGTAGGCAACGACCTCGAGTTCGAGGTGTCGGTCACAAAGTCGTTGGCACAGCTCACGCCGAGCACGAGCGAGGCGAAGGTCGCCCACGAGAGCGCCGACGGCAGCATCCTGGCAGGGCAGAGCAACTGTGCCCAGCCCTGGCGAACAGGTCTCTATGGGGCCTTGGAGCTATTATTACTTGTGCTTGTCGACAAGGCTCCCGGCTTTCTCAGCAGCTCATGAACATGGCCGTTATGCTCGGGATGGGGTTTGGAAGAAGCTTGATTTTTAGGCAAGAGCTTGCCCGTGGAGCGTCTATTTGGTTACTTGTACCAGCATCTTTCTCGTTTCTGCTCACCACGCGGGGGTGTGCGGATCTCCTGCTGGCTCGTCCCGTTTTGGCTTCCCGAGCGACATCACATCCAAAGCAGTATTTACCCCTTGTCGAGCTGAGCTCGTTGGGACCCGTCTCCATACTGTACGGGGTAGTGGAAGCAGCCCACAAACAGGGGGTGAACACTGGGTTCCCGTTCGACCGTCCTGCATGTTGGGTGCGGTTCGTAAGGGCAGCGGGGAGCCAAGCCACGCCAAGCGCACAGTTTCGAGAAGGAGATGCTATTTGCGTAACCGTTGTTGTCACTCTGCAGGTGGTGTTCCTCAAGTGCCCCGAACAGATACTGTGGTAGTCTTGCTACACAGTAACCCTGTTGCTAACCTGTCCTCTGCTTGGCGTGCAGAAACGTTTTGCTCGGCAGGCCAACCGAGACCCCGGCCGTAGCTGCTCAGCCACTTGGGGGTGGGTCCTGCGGCCTGTTGCTGCCGTGATATCGAGCGATCGGTGGCAGATCCGATGGCGGCCTTTGGGGGCTCGGGGCTCAGGGGCTTTGGTCTCCTCTTCAGCTCTGAGTTCAGGGCAGTGCTTGGATCTGCGACATAGCTGCATGTCCGATCTCGAATAAGGCGTGTGAGTACTGTATCAGTACGGAGTATTCATGCGGAAGGCTGGCTGATAAAAGTGGTAATATCGCGGCACATGACTGTGACCGGAAAATGGCCTTTGAGTTTGCCCAGACTTTTAGTGCCTCAGTATCTTTCCCCGTTTAGGAGAACCATGTTACTGAGTCAGTTGATGTTTTGTACGGAAGTCTACACGGCATAGTATGGAAGCCGGGGTGCCATTTGATAGACGTTGGCGGAATCCCGCCTAGATTATATGCTCAGAAACAAGCAGTACCATGCTTTTTAGTGTAGTGAGCCGTGGCAGCTGTGCGGGAGCTTTACTTGGCGTGGCCTTCATTGAGTCCTTATGGTTCGTCCCGTCCCATATACCCCCCCCCCTCTTTTATTAGCATCGCGCAGAGACGAACCTCTGTTTTGTAATAGGTAAATACTGTGACTAGTGATTAGTCAGAAGACGTCCCCCGGCTTGAACTGTTAGCAGGTCTGCGGCAACGCCTAGAATGTATCAAAATGTTTTAGCGAGGAAAAAGGACTTAAAGGAAAGTTATCCAGAGGTCATGCCCTTCGTCCCTGGTGCGGGTGATCAAGGCCCCTTAGCCGTGATTGAGACCCTCAAAGAGTTTAGAACATTACTTAGGACGCCCGTCTTCTACGCCGTTGACAGGTTTTTCGTTGGCTTCCTGAAGTCAATAACCTGCTCACTAAGGTCACTCTATTCATCGTCATCTATTTCATACCTAGGGTAGGTATCGGGGAATTATGTAACGGGCACATCTAGGTATTTTAGTACCTAGGTACATACCTAGGTAGGTTCCCTAGAACTGGTGATGGTCTCAAGCGCTAGATAGCAGCGTCAACTCCCGTAGAGGCCGGCAAGGACGTAAGACGATGACTCGTAATGAAGAAGTCATACACACGAGCAAATGGATTTTTTGCCCATTTATACGGCAATTTGTTCTTGTTCTGGTTGGGCAGCCGGAGGATGTGAGGATGGTCACATTCATTGTTTCCGTTAGACATAACCTATTTAATAAACATAATACATGCCCAATGCAGACAGAATCTCACCATAATATGTCGGCTCTAGCAACTGTGCCTTGGTCCTTGGTGGCAATATTATTGTGAAGGCCCGGTCTATTTCGCACAACTTGAATGTAGGAAATAAGAATAGCCCAAGCAAGGCCGCCAGAATTTAATTATGTATCTCATCCTTAACTTCCTTCCTATGCCCTACTCAAGTGGATTGCGGTATGGGAGACTCGGCCACTAGATACTCAAGTAGCTCGAGTGTTCTAATGTCGTCACGTATGTGATGTGAACAGCAGCAGCTTCCCTACCTAATGCTCGTGCCTCACTCCCCACATGCAAGTGGCTCGGTGGGGCAACTCCACATGTGTCCTACATGAAGTTTGAAGGGAGGCACCTCTAGGCCTCTAGGTAGGCATCGAGAAAACTCTATGAG
This sequence comes from Diaporthe helianthi, assembly GCA_001702395.2. NCBI lineage: Eukaryota > Fungi > Ascomycota > Sordariomycetes > Diaporthales > Diaporthaceae > Diaporthe > Diaporthe helianthi. Next base: position 781 of record MAVT02001352.1, on the reverse strand, counting down.
ATATGCACAGCATTTTAGAACTGTACTTCTTCCATGTATGTGAGCATTGCCACTTGAGCACTACGACGCAACGTCGTGATCTCCCCGTTGCGATATGCTTATTTAACCACAGAAACACAAGTCTAAGAATATTCTTCAATGATGTATCAAAATGCTCACTTCTCTAAATGTCATTTGGGTTTACAACTTGCATTGGGGATTCAAAATCGGCATGCGAGTTCTCAAAATCGTCGAATCATCGTGTACCTATGCACCTAAACAACTGGCTGTGCGAAGCCAATCTACCCCAGATTCCCATGCCTTAGAATAACTACTATTAAATTGCAAAAAAACATCACATATAACATTTCAAACAGCTCCTGCAGTTTGAGACACTCTAACTCCAGCAATATTACAGAGATTGATAACCCCAGCTAGAGGCCCTTTTCTCCTAATATGAAAGCCCGGATAGCTAATTGCTAGGGGAGCACCGTCTACTTCGTTTTTTCTGTGTATAAAATTGAATTTTATATTCTTCTTAGACTAAGGCTCTATCTAGTAAATGCTAGATAGCAAGATATTTTAGAGTTGCCTGTAGGCGTGTGGCTGTATGAAAAAAGAAAAATGAAAAAAATATTAAAAGTTAAAGCAAGTCCTGAATAAATGCAATGCTACGCCTCGTTGAGCGAAAAGTGGCTTATAAATGTTTCGCCCGTATTATAGAAGGTTTTGCCCGGAGTGACACGCTGTCTCTGTTAAGCGAGAGTTGGCCCCCCCCTGGGAAAATTAATTGGGGCCGTAC
>MAVT02001351.1:0-13477 GCA_001702395.2 Diaporthe helianthi | reverse complement strand
ACTGCCCTAAGCCTGAAAGTCACGAACCAACGTTTGGGATCCCTGCGGAGGTGTACATAGGTAATGTACTCTGCACAACTTGTTGTACATAGTACAGCTTGCACAGCCATCGCGCCTAGGAATTCACCAGTACCTAGCAACTTTTTGACGGGCCGTGACGGTGCAGTCAAATTCCACATGCCACTTGCGACACCACGCTGCAGACAACGACGGGCTTTCACACCAACCTCTTGCATCTGCTCACTGATCACCGAATATATCGACGATTCCTTGCATACGATCAAGGCTACCCTGCCCGGCCCAGCAATTCGCCCAGCGATTCGTCCCCCACCATGGACATCCGCCTCCTCCAGCCGTCAGACCTGCCTCTGATTCAACACGCCAACCTCGAGAACCTGCCCGAGAACTACTTCCTCAAATACTACCTCTACCACGCCCTCTCATGGCCCCAGCTTAGCTTCGTCGCCGTCGACGCTGCCCGCCCGAAGAAGACGCCCTACGACTACCCCAAGATCGTTGGATATGTGCTGGCCAAGATGGAGGAGGAGCCCACGGACGGCGTCCAGCACGGCCACATTACCAGCCTATCTGTGATGCGCACGCACAGGAAGCTCGGGATCGCCGAGAAGTTGATGCGACAGAGCCGTACGTCTGCCAGACCCTGACAGGAACGGAGCGCCAGCAGGCCAGCTGGCGGTGCACACGCACACACAATCACAACCCCCGAGGCCACGCTTGTGCTGACATAAACCCCCCCCCCTCACCCAAAAAACAGAGCTCGCAATGGTCGAGACCTTTGGCGCGCAATACGTCTCCCTACACGTGCGCGAGTCCAACCAGGCCGCCATCCACCTGTACGAGAAGACTCTCGGCTTTCAGCGCGAGAAGACCGAGCCCAAGTATTACGCCGACGGCGAGGATGCGTTCGGCATGAAGCTCGACCTGTCCGCCATCCGGGACCAGCTGCGCGAGGAGCGGGAGTCGTCCGATTCGGAGGAGCTGGACGAGGGCGAGCCTGTCGGCGACGTGGGCAGCGACCCAAACAGGAAGGGCGCCAAGGACTCCTCCAAGAAGACCAAGAACGGCGCCAGCGCCGAGAGCGCCAAGGACGAGAAGAGGAAGGTCAAGGTCGGTAGGAGCCTGGGCGTGGGCGAGCTGGTGGAGAGGGTTGAGAGGAAGCAGGGCTCATGAGCAGAGATCTGGCGCACAAGAGCTGCTCATCTACGGACTATCGGGTGCGCATATCCCCCCCCCCCCCAAAAAAAAAAACGAGGCTTGCTCGGGGGCCTTGAGCTGTGCGGGAGCCCAATGAAAACAAAACGGGTATATGAATGAGAAAAGCGGCCACATCTTCGGCGTCGCATTTGAGTGAGACTTGGCAGGACTACGAATAAGGCATGCCCGTCCACAGCGGTAGCGGCACCCAGAAAGCATGGCGCAACCGGGAGTTGGAATAGAAGAAAAGGTTAGACAAAATTGTCCGATAACAGGTCAAATTACTTCCACGCACGCTTTTCTCGCCTGATACATGACGGGTAGGGGGTCGGTCAACAGTGGCCTTGTCTCGCATGGCACGGGTGTTCTACTCTAGGGTGGCTTCATACAAGCACAGACAGAGTGGCCCGCTGTGATGTGACAATGGCCAAGAAGCAAGCTACTCTGGTTGTATTGATGTGAAATGGCTGGGAAGCACGGTGGAGGTGTGACGAGTGAAATAGTAAGTAACCCGATTATCTGTTGGAGAGCATCAATTTTGGCCATTCTTAAGGCCCTACCTAGTCCTCAAGAGCGGCCAGCTCCCTCGCGAACTGTTCGTCCGCCTCCAGGCCCAGCTTGGCCACAGCTCTCTCGAGCTCCTCGATCTCGGCAAGAATGCCCACGAGCGACGGCGCAGCCTGCTTGTGGCCCTGGCTGTCTTGGCCTTGGCTATCTTGGCCCTGGCTGTCTTGGCCCTGGGAATCGCAAGAAAAGTTGGCCAGGACGTCCCGCTTGCCCTGCAGCGCCTCCCTCTTGAGCCCGAGGGAACTGTACATGGCCGACGAGACACTATGTGGCCCCACGACATGATTATTGGGCTGTAATCCGACCTCCTGCTGCCCATCATGGGCCGAGACTTTCTTGTCCCGCTGGCGGCTATCCGCTTCGGCAGGCCATGACCCGGGAATCCTTGGCTGGCCCGCCGCAGGTCCGCCGGGGCGAGGCACAGCCAAGCCACAGCTCCAATCACCCATCCTCCTTGACCAATCTGCCATATCCCTTGAGAATGCTTCTCCCCAGTTTCCCCGACCACCGGCCGGGAACGCACCGCCGGGCCCCACGCATGGCAGGGGCCCAGTCTGGAAAGGCCCATGAAGACCTCCACTCCGTCGCTGGCGGGCACCAGGACCGAAGCCCGCGCCAGGAAAGTCCCGTCCGCCTAGGCTGAATAGGCCACCTCTGCCCCCAAGCGGACCGAACCCGCCGCGATGGCCGACGGCGAACGGGATTGGCCCTCCGTCATGCCCGAGTGGCCCCTGCCCGAGTGGCCCCTGCCCATTGTGCGAGTGGTGGCCAGCAGCATCGTGGTCATGATCATGGCCGCGACGCCCGCCGCGTCTTCCGCCTCTGGACTCTCGTCTAGCCTCACGTCTGGACCGCTTCCTCTCGCGCCTTGCCTGCCGACGCTCCTTCTTCTCGGCCCTACGGCGCGCCCTCGTGTCCTTCTTTCGCTGCCTCCTCGCCGCCCGTTGCTCCCTTTTCAAGGCCCTCCATTGGCCCATCATGCCTCGCACCTGCTGCCGCATGACGTCGCGCTCCAAGGGGTCGCTGATGTTTTGCGGCGCGGTCTTCCGGGCGGCTCTGATTTCCTCCCTGGCTATCTTGACCGTCTCACGGGTGACAAAGTTCTCGGGCCGCGAGAGCCATTCCTCCAGGTAGGTCTTCGCGACCGGAAGCTGGCTGTCCTTGAGCTCGTCGTAGTCGGGCAGCGAGCCGACCGAGAGCGTATCGGAGTTGGAGCCAGATGAAGACGAAGAGCTGCTGCTGCTGCTTGACGCCGAAGAAGAGCTTGACCGTGACCGGTGGCGGTGAGAAATGCCGTTGCTGTGGCGTCGTCCACGTCCACGCCCATGCCCAGGAGCTGGAGAATTAGTGGAGAGACCAGGTGGCAGGGGTGGCATCCGCGCATAGTATGCCTGCTGGTCATGAGAATAACCTTGAGGATAACCTTGAGGATAACCTTGAGGATAACCTTGAGGCATAGGAGGCATAGCAGGCACCGGTGGCGATGCCGTGTGTCCACCTCCAAAAAGGTCCCGTCCGCCAATTCTTACACCATTGTTGTCCATTACAACTCCACCAATCCTCAGGCCATTCGGATTGGCAACAAAGTTCCTGCCAATCGACACACTGTTGGAGTCGACGGAAACACCAGGAATATTAACACCATTAGGGGAAATGTCAAGACTGTTCAGAGGGTTGAAACGCCTCCAGTGGCCGGTATTCTCCGGCTGGCGGGGAGGCCCTGATGGACCAGTATGATTTGCTCGCCAGTCAAAAGGGGAATTGCAAGAGCCCGTGAGGTTGGGGCTTTCGTCGTTGTTAAAAGATTGGTCCCAGGCACCTGGTATGCGATAATCCTCATGCGCCGTTGCGTTCTCGTCAACCTTGATAACCATCCCACGAGGACCAAAAAAGCCATCGTTCCACTCCCGTACTGTCTGTTCAAAGTCCCGTCTCTGTCGCAGGTCAGGCGTGCGGATCTGGTCCAATTGGGCTTCCACAGGCGTCGTCTCCTCGACAAGGACACGTGAGGCACTTTTGTCGCTCTTGTTGCGCCGCGCGGATACCATGTCCATGCCCTCTGACCTGAGCTTCCGGTCAATCACGGTGTCGTTGCGCTGCGCCGCGTGGTTTGGCAACAGGTAGTTGAGGAAAGTCTGCCAGTCCTCCTGTGTCACGTCTAGCCTGGCCCATCCAGGGCGGTAGGGGAAGTCATCGGGTGAGCTGTCGGCATTGACGACGATGCCATGCGTAAGCTGCTGCTCGTCACCACCACGCGGAGCCGGAGCCGGAGCCGGAGCCGGAGCCGGAGCCGGAGCCGGTCTCGACTCAAAGTAAGCTTCGGCCGATGCGCTCGTCAGGTGTTCTGATGAAATGGATACAGTCTTCTCTTGGTGTTCTGGATGCCCTGGACTACCCAAATTGTTGTTGCCCGAGTTGTGGGACTCAAACTGTGGGCTGCTGGGACTCAGCGGTGGCGTGTAAATCACCTCGCTTGTAGACGCGGCTGACGAGGCATCATCCATCACAGGAACGCTGTTGGAATTATTATGGGATAGTGTACGGTGGTGATGCGCAGGCAGTGTCTGAGACTGAGAGAGTACGGGAGAGTGCCCATGAGATTCTGGGTCGGAATATATGTCCGTCTCAGAATACGGAGGCGGGGGCATGTCTGGAGGGTCGTCCAGGGGCGACGTCATTTTGGATTCGTAATGATGTTGCGCGTTGGTGTAGGTAACAAGGTAAAGATTACTCTGAGATGGTCTCAGAGTGCGCATTGAAGAGTCGACGTGGTAGGAGAAATACAGAACGGGACCTGGGGCATTGAAGTTACAGAACCGAGACGGGGTTTGCACGAGGGGTCTTTTAGTCCTGAAGTTGATGGCGTGGATGACAACTCAGCTTGGAGGGGTCACCCTCTCTTGAACTACTCCTGCAATCAGATGCTCTGCCCTGTAGCGGCCCAGGTATCTGTCTACCTAGGTACCTAGATACTCACTCAGTGAGTGGTGGTGGTCCATGACTGCGCCGTCACACAGCCTTCCACCAGCTCGGATCACATGCTCCCATCCTGTCGTTCCTAGGCACAGAGTCGTGTAAGAACTCCATGAGGTCTCGATAAGCTCACTGAATAACCCTCTGGGGGGGGGGGTCCCCTGTGTTGGCGGAGGCCGTTCGCTTAGGCTTCTCAACCCAGGAGGAATTTGTTAGGCCGTCTTACACCGACCGAGAAGTGGGCTGGGCAGTTGTCCCGCGTCACAGCTCCCCAATACGGATAGTTCTTGGCCTTTCCCCACCTCCCCCCTTATGACTCCTACCACAACCACCTGCATGCTGAATCCGAGCTGACGCGGCCCCGTGAAAGGCAGCACTCGAGCCTCTGAAGGCTTGAACGATGTTGCAGGAGGACTTCTGAAGTCTTCGGAGCTTTCTCAAATGTTCTCTGGACTTCCAACGCCGCGCGTGTTCCACTCCCAGGCCAACAAGAACGCTTGAAAACTGCAGCACGTTTGTAAAGCTGTCGCGTCTAACCTGCAAGTCGTACAGTTTGATGTCTCATCTCGTGGTATCTGATGTCACTGGGACAGGAAATTCACGTCTTCGACTTTGTAGTGATCAGCAACAACACCTTGCAGATGGTCTCGAGAATGTGGTCCCCTGGGTCGACCCGTCAGCCGAACTGCATGTAGTAAGCGCAATCCTATACCTATTGAACACTCACAGGTTGGTAATGTAGATATCCACCCACTCCGGAACGATATACTCGGAGCTTGTATCCTCGACGTCAACGTCGATCATATGGCCGTCGTAGCCGACCAGGTCCATTGGGCTACCAGACTGGACGAGGGCATCCAGGTCTGGCTCGTCCTCGGGGCAGAGCTTGAACACACCGCCCAGAGCGATCACTGTCTTGTTGTACTCACGGGCGGCCCTCGCGACCACCGCAGCGCCTCCGACGGCGATGACTGAGCCATTTGCGGTCACAGCCTGAGCATCGAGGATAACAACGTTGACACTTGCCATATACGCCATGATGCCGCTCCCCGTGACAGCGATAGTAGTCACGCCGAATTTGCCGAGCTGCCTGCGCAACGCCGCGTACGGTGGGTCTTCGGAAGTCCTGGGGACGGTTGCACCGGCGATATATACCGTGAACTTCCTCCTCTTTGCTGCTGCGATGAGAAATCTCTCCACAGTCGGACTTGGCTTGTAAACCAAGACGTGCTGCCCTGGATGTATTTGGACTTCGGCGAAGGTTGCAATCTGGTCGTCCACTTGGCTAATCTCGTCCTTGATCTCGTCAATGCCATCAATGACCTCCGAGCGGAGGGCAGAGTTATTGGCGACTTGGGCATGCGACACGGGCGTGGAAGTCCCAGAGCCCCTTCCAAAGGGTGACCCTGCCGAGCTCCTGTCCATCTTGGGCGAGTTGGCGAGGAGGTTGAACATGGACTGCGGGACATGGAAGGAGCTGGTGGAAATGAGCATGCCTATGCGAGGAGGTGGTCGAGATGGAGGTGAGGCATCTGCAGAGATCGAGTTCGGCTCGTCGCCAGGCAGGGCCGAAACGTCAGACATCGAGTCGTCGGCATTTCCACCGCGGTCCTCCTCGGCCTCGTCGCGGATGAGACCCAAGACCCGGCGCACAACGTTTCCAATCACCAGCTCTTGAGGCCGCGCAAGAACCAATTTCCGGCCGACTCGCTGGACACGGTCAAGGAGCTGTTCGACATTGTTCCACTTTGATTTTGCGACAACATGGAGGAGGATGTGGGCTGTTGCGATGGCACATTTCTCAGCACCCGTGATTTGTCTCCGCTTGAGCAGGCTGCAGGAAGGGAGGTATTTTGTCAGCTGTATACTTGAGACAGTGCCTGACCTTCTCTATACTTACGATATCAATGACTCTATTGAAGCATCCAGCGGCCGCCCCCTAAGCGACTTGAGGAACTTGTCAAGGTTGGGCGACTTCTGTGGTGCAGCCATGGTTGCAAGCTTGCTACAGGCGGGTATGGGCGTCTTTGCGTTGTTTTCTATTGTCGGCGGAATTGGTCTTGGAAGGAGGTGTGCTCACGCAGAGAGCTGACTGTACTCTCCGCTGTCGCAAATCAGTTGGCAAGGTGTTGTGCAGAAAAAGTAGGGCGACCAGAGCATCGTTCCAAAGAGGGCCAATGAGTCAAGCAAAACCCCTGGTCTACCAAAGTTTGGTGGGGTAGATATGACTGCATTGTACCACCACAGTTCAAGCTGAGTCAGCATCAGGGAGTCGTTGTGTTAGATGTACAGGGTACACAGTAGTGTACCCAAGTAACTAGGTACCTAGGTACTTGTGAGATATTTCATTCACCAACTTTTAATTACATCAAATGAGGTCTTAGTCATATCAATATATACATACTGGATTGTTTAAGTGCCTCACTCACTCACCAGCACCACTAGACACGTATGTTCCTCCGCTGCCCATCTTACAGTCTAGATTTGTATAACTTACAACATACTTGAGTACCTACCCAGGTAGGTAAGTATAGCCTACACTTGTCTGTTGATCTACAACTTTTCCTTGGGCATGAATTTCTGGTGGACTCGTTAGTCACCTGCTATAAAGCCTGAGGTATTCCATCCTTGAGACACTACAGAGCATAATGCATGGTCAGTATCGTGACAAGAGTTATGCTTACCATGGCCTGTCGAACGCCCAAGTCACCCAAGACCTCCTCTGCACCTCCGAGAATGGCGTCAAACTTGTATCCTCGGTTGAAGTTCTCAATCCTTTCTGCAAACAAAGTCAGCTGTCAAGGATCCACAGAAGTATCTTATGCAGATATGATGAGGTGTGGGCCACAGGTTGGCCGTAGCCTGTTCAAAACCTTTGTGAAGGCTTTGCTATGCAGACTAGAAATGGAACACACTTGTCCTCCAATGGGGGTGGGGTGGGGTGTGGGCAAACACTGCATCTGAAAGTTGCTTACGTCCCTAACTTGGAGTCAGCTGTCAAAGAACCAAAAGTAGTAGATCATGTCCACTAAGCTATAAGCCAATTTGAACTTGAACTTGAACTGGAAAGGATTGTATCCAAAAGCTGCTCACCATGCCTGACTGTGTCAGCCCTCGACCACCCCAGATCTGCACTGATTCATCGGCAATCTCGTGAGCCATTCTGGTGCAGCTCATCTTGAGCAGACCGATGGGCCCACCAAGGTACTTGGATTGTTGAGAGTAGGGCATATTGCACATCTGGTAGGTGATAGTTTCCAGCCAAGACTGGTGGGCCTCGACCAGGGCAATCATCTTGGCCAACTTGAGACGAATGACCGGCTGGTCGATGAGCCTTTTGCCAAACACTAATCTCTGGTGGGCCCACTTGAGAGTCTCTTCAACTATCATCCGTGAATATCGGACAGTACCACCTGTAGAAGCACAATTAGTCTGGGTCTCCAAAATTGCTATCTACAATGGCTAAACTTACAGCACATTGTCCACCGTTCATGATTAAAGTTGCTGAGGATCACATAGATACCCTGGTTCTCCTTGCCAAGCAGATTCTCAGCTGGAACCTTGACATTGTCGAAGGTGATGTAGGTGGTTCCGGCAGCAGTGGAGTAGCTCGTCTTGATCAGCTTGGTCTCGACACCCTCACCCCTCTCGATGAGCAAAACGCTCAGGCCCTTGTCAGTCTGCACACCTGTGACGAAATAATCACTAAACACACCATTGGTGATCCACTTCTTGGTTCCGTTCACAATGTAATGCTTGCCGTCAGGTGTCTTCTTCGCAGTTGTCCTCAAGCCGGCAACGTCACTACCCGCAAAGGCCTCAGTAATTGCCAGGCAGATCTTCTTCTTGCCACTAAATACCTCATCGGAGATCTTCTTCTTGAAAGCCTCATCATTGGCAAAGTTCAAGACAGCTGTCAACCCGATGGTCATTCCCGCCATGTTTCCGTCCTGGAAACCTCTAGCCGATGCCCGTGTCATCTCCTGGCCAACGATGAGATCGTGGAAATAGTCAAATTCCTCGGGCTTCACGGCACCGCCTAGGAGCGCGGGCGCAGATTGAAGGTGCTTGCCGGGCCCAAGGCGCATGTGAAGCACACCCTCCTTCGCCATGAGATCGATAAGCTCTTGGCTGATATATGTGCCATCCTTTTCTTTCGCCTGGGCCTCAGGAGTGACGTGCAGGTCCGTGAACTTCCTGATGGCCTTTTGCAGCCTTCGATGGCTGTCATTGTAATAGGGGTTCTTGAACGGCTCAGACAGCCAAAGAGGCTCGGCATAGGGGACCTTGGAGAGTTCCCCGGGGCCCGGATTGACTATTTGGGGCTTCTCGCCTTCGATTGTACCCACGGCCAGCTCGGCATACTTGCCAGTCAAGACCTCGTGACGGTGGAGATTGTAGAACGCGTCTGTGGCGTCGGTGCCGGCGACCTGGCGCAGCACGGCCTCACCTCCAGGGTGGGCATCGAGGAAGTCGGAGACATCGTAGACTTTGCTGTCGATGATGAAGAGTACCTGATCCTCAGTGTTTCCCTCCTTCTTGACCTGCTCGCGGGTGAAGGTCTTCGGTGCGGCAACGGAACCCATTGTGGCGGTCGTGGTGAATTTTGTGTGAGAGAAGACACTCCACTGTCGAGAGTCAAGGGCTTGGGGGTTTGATATTGGGAGGGTAGGAATAACCCAGAGGTATAGGAGGAAGTAGGTTAGAAAGAGAAGAGGGAGAAGTAAACTACACAGTAACACAGACACCGCCAGGGCCAAGACGATGCTGATGACCAGGCGGGACCACGGCCTTTGGTTGGGCGGATGACCCTACAGAATGACCCCAGTTGCCTCGGCTTAGACTGGATGTCTAGCTGGCCCTTAGTGTGCCAGGGCCGGGGTAGCTGATCCCAGGGACCCAGTGGATTGTATTTGCGCCCCATCCCATTGGCCAGGCTCCTCCAAGCTTCCCCAGACCGCAGCGGCCCAAGTGCCCAGGTGTCCAGGGCCCCCTAGCTTGGAGCATGTATATAGTCTACACGGTGTGGTGGGGCCTTGTCAACTTCGCAACGCAGACTGACAGAACGCTCGCTGCAACGCCATCCCTGGAAAGCCTTTCTCTCAAAAGTCAGGCTCCTCTCTAGAGCATTCCACGCAGGGTTGTAACTAGGGCTTTTCTTATATCCTCTACTCCCTGCTTTTCTTACAACCCTAATAAGGGGTCCTCGGTTAGTAAATACCCCCTTAAAAGATATATTAGTACTTATACTTAAGAAATTCTAACGCGTTACTACCTTCCCTAGTAGCTATTACCTAAGTATAATCTATAAGTTTACTAGTAAAATATCGTATATAGAAAGAAATAATATAGCGTATATATTTAAAATCTAGCTAATTATAGTAGCTTATAAAGTAGATATCTTATTATTTATAAGAGGTACGAGGTTTTTAGTAGATAGAAAGAAGAAAAAAGGGGGAATTTAAATAAAAGAGATACTTTAAAAGCTCTTTTACTCTTCTTTCTTTATACAAACTACTTAAGTTTATTCTCTAAGAACAATAACGCGTTAATAAATAAAAAAGATAATAATAATAATAATAATAATAAATACTTAAAAGTTATAATAGCCTTAAAAACTAGTAGTACCTAAGGCTAATTAATTACTAAATATATTTTATACCTATTTTATATAGTATAGAGCTTAAAAGCTAATATATTACGGATATCCCGGGTATTTTAGATTGTAAAAAATGTAAGAATACCTTATTACTAGTTAGATTACCTAAGTAAGTTAATTATTTCGCCTTAATTAAGACTATAAAACTTAAGTAAATAAAAGTTCTAATTTAGTTACTAGAGTTATAAAATTAGGATATAGTTTTTAATCTAACTTAGTTTAGTTTATAGTTATATAGTTTTAGTTAGGCCTTATAACTAATTAAGTATAGTTTATAGTCGATTAAGTTACAAGGTCTAACTAAGACTATATAACGATAGAGAAAACCTAGCCTTAAATACAAATTTATAATAATATATTTATATATCTATATATCTATTTAGATATATATCGAATATATAAATATATAAATAGATGTATAAGTATATAAATATATAAATAAATAGATTAATATAAGAATATATTAACTATTTATATTCTTTAAGTTTCTTTATTAAGCTAGAACTATAGTAAGTATTCTAAAAGAATAAGATATATTATATCTTTTTAGATAAATATAGTAAGTTTTATCATATAGGAAATTTTATAATAATATTCTAATTTACTTTTATAAGCTTAAAAGCCTCTATATAAGTAGCTATAGTATTAGGCTATACTTTAAAGTACCTAGTCTCTATTTATACTAGTCTTATTAAGGTTTAAGCTATTATAGTTTATAAGCTACTAGTTTAATACTATTAAGTTTTAAGTAAAAGTACTATTTACTATATAACCAAGGTTTTTAAATTACTTAATATATATAATATTAAAAAGCTATTATTACCCTATTTATCGTATAAGAAATATATAGGGCCTAGCTTTACTCTTTAATATATATCTTACTAGTAAAACTAATTAACTTAGTAACTATAATAACTTACTTATAATAACTAAGACTACTTAGAAGTAATTAAATTAACTACTACCTTACTAAGATAACCTTAAGTAAAGTAACTATATTCTATTATCTAAATATATTGCTCTAATAGTTTTATTATAAATAGTAATATTATAGAGATAAATAAGTAGGTTTATCTTTATAAAGGGGAGGCCTCTGTTTAGAAGATAACTTAATAATAATAAAGAAAGTTAATATATTTTTAGAGATATTAGAGATTTTAAGTTAGAGTTAGAATATATTTAGACCTTTAAACCTTTTAAACTTAAAATTAAGAATCCGACAAAATATTTTATAAAAAAAGTAGAAATAACTAAGTTAGCTAAGCTTAAAAAGAGGCTCTATAGTTTACTAGATAAAACTAGAAAATACCCTAGTTATAAAGATACAAGATAGTTAAATTAACTTAGTTAAAAAAAACTATAATTATAAGTCTTTTAACTTTATACTTAAAAGGGGTATAATCTTTATAACCTAATATAATATTATAGTATTATTAATATAATAGGATTTATTAGTTAGTAACTAAGCTAGTTAATTAGATATAATAATAGCTATAACTCATTTACCTACATTAATATTTCTTTTTAGTAGTAATAGTATATTAATAAACTATATAATAAATAATACAAGATTCAAAGATTTATTAGAAGGTATAGTGGAAAAGCTTAACTTAACTATATTAGTAATAAAGTAATAATAGTAAGCTATTAAGAAAGTTTAATTTCTTTTAGCTAATATAGAACTTTTCCCCCTTTTATTAAATAATAAAGAATTTAGCTAATAATAAGTTTATTTTACCTACTAATCGTAACTAAATAGTATTTACCTAAGATAAAAGATATAGTATTAAAGATATTTTACTTATTAAGATATATAGTACCTTTTTAATAATTTATCTTAGTAAAATACTCTAATTATGAAGTACTATCCTTAAACTAATATATCTTATACCATTAACCTAAATAATTATATTATTGAAATTTTAGAACTTAATATAAATGCTTTAAAAAGAAATATATTTCATTATATTTCACGCTTTTAATATAAAATAAAAGTAGTATATAATAGATATAATAGCTTATTTATCCTTATTAACTTTAAAAAATATTAAAAATAGTTTAAAAGTAGTATATAATAAACTTAAACTATGTAATTATACTATTTATTAATAATAGTTACTTATATAGAAAATAAAACTATAAATAACATTATATAGTATATAAATAAAAGTTAATAAACTTTATTTACCTAGATTTATTACTAAATACTTACAATTTCTAATAAAAAGGAGTATATCTATTATATAAAAATGTGTAAATAATACTATATACTATTAAAAAGCTTTACTTATAAATAAGTATATTTTAGTATAAAAGTAGGTTAAGTTAATATAAATTACTACTTTAAGTAAAAGAAACCTAAGTTCAATAGTTAAAAATAACTAAGATTAAGTTTTAACTCTAAAAATTAAAATTATAATAGCTAATATAAATATTATAAATCTTAATTAGTAGTAGTAGAAATACTTAATACTACTATAAATAATAAGAGTATTAAAATATTTTAAAAGATTAATAAATTTTTTAATCTTTTATATAACTTTAACGTTAAACACTATCAAGTTGCGCACCCTACCGAGTTGCGCACTTTTCCAAACTACAACTATAAAAACCTAAATTACAGTACTACATCAATTGAAATCAATTAAAACTAATTAAAGCTAGATATATTAAATAATTCTTTATCTTCCTTACATATTTGCGCATTATGCCCAGGCTTTCTATAGTTGCTATATCGTTTAATAGTTAGTCTAGGGCAAACCACCTTTTGGGTACCCCCACTTATTTTACTAGCTAGCCGCTTTCCCTTTGTATTTAATTTAATTATCTTTTTAGCATCTTGTGTTGTAAGTAACCCCCTTAACTATAAATATATTCGTTTAGCTAAGCAACGCTTTAAAAGTACTATGTTTACCTTTTAAAGAGTTTTATTCTCCTTTATTAATAAAAATACTATATAAACTAATAACTAAGTGCTTTTTGCTAATTAGTTAATAGTAGTTAAAATTAGTATTAAAAAGCTTTTCTAATAATAAGCAATTTGATTTTTAATTAAAGTTAATT
>MAVT02001350.1:0-13485 GCA_001702395.2 Diaporthe helianthi | reverse complement strand
ACTTACTATAGTTCTAGCTTAGTAGAGGAACTTAAAGAATATAAATAGTTAATATCTTGACCTACTAGGATGCTTACCGTAGTTCTGGCTTAGTAGAGGAACTTAAAGAATATAAATAGTTAACAGAGACTCATACGACGGCTAGATGATAGAGCCCCATTACGTATAATATCCCGCTCTCTCGCCCTAGAAATGAGGGAGACTTCCACGCGGCAGAAATCTTCTGCTTCCAGCGTAGCTGCACCTTCAAGAGCCCCCATGCGGCCTTATTGCGACCTGAGACTGTTCATGGTTCCAGGCAGCGATACAGGCCCCGACCTTGTGCGAGGCGGGTACGCTGTCCCATCTGGCTATTGCCGAGGAGCAAATTGTATCATGCTGGCCTTTTCGCATGATCAAATGCGAGCAGACAGAGCCAGTGTTTGGTAGCTTATGTTCTGGATCTGGGGTGAAAGAAAATGTATGTGAGGGAGGAACAGCGCACCAGGGGCGAAAAAGGTCACAGTCTTTGCGGTACTGCCATAGACTTTATGCCCGAATCCCCCCTCCCTCCTATCTGACTCCATCATTTCGGCGAAATCGCTTGACCACGTGCGCAGATCATGACCAACCCGCCGAGAAACAGTGAGGTGAGACAAGGCATTGATACCACCTTTGTCACAACGTTTCAGGCCATACTTCTTGCCTGCGACCAGAAGTTCTCCATCTTCGACCGGGCCAGAATATCGCGCGCTTCGCAATCCGTCTCAACCACCTTTGAAGTCCAGCGCTTGAAAGCCCTGGCCTTGACCTCGCCTTCAAAGACAAGTTTGCAATAATTGAGCGTCATGTCCCTTAGAGCGCCGTTCTCGTCTTCGGCCACGAGCCACTGCTTCTGTTGTGTTGGCCGGGCATCCCGAGATGGGGCGTTCTCGGACCAGTCGATGCGGTTGCACATAAGCTTCTTGTATTTATTGATACTCCATTGACCGCCCTCTACCACGACCAGGTTGAATTTCGGGTGCATGATGCAGACTCCCGTAAGGGCCATCTGCTCCGCATTCTTGTGTATCTTGAAGCGATGCTGGCCGTTGGCCAAGCTTCCAATCTTGAAGACCAGAATGTGGAGGCCCTTGGCTGCATCCTGTTCTTGGTTCGCTGCAAGTTTTTCATGTTGTTGTTCCTTGGTCAACTTTCGCTCCTCGTTGGTCTGCAGGTGCCTTTGATGTCTCTCAGCAATCTGCTGGTTCACCATCGCCTCGACGGCGGTTGGATCCTTGACAGCCTCCTCGCCCAAAACACGCATAAGGTTGCCCTTCTTGACCTTTGGGGGAGGGGCAGGAACAAGACCCAGTCTGATCTTTGCCTGCTCCTCCTTGAGCTCTGCCATTCTACGCTGCCTTCGGAGCTTGGCTTGTTCCTTGGAGGTGAGGTACATGGGCTTCGGGGCTGGCATGTTTTTCTCCTGAGGGGGTTCCAGCGCCACGGGATGCTGGATCAAGTTTGTTACAATGCTGTCCTCGCTGCCGATTTTGATGGAGGAGGGCTCGTCAAGTGCGTCGTACGAGGAAGCCAGCGCCTCATCCCACCATTCGATTTCTGGGGGTGCCTCTATCACAAAATTCTTCTCGCCAAGATCCTCATCTATGCCTGCCTTCCTTGTCTGCTCTGCGATCCTCTTTTTCATTGCTTCGAGGGCGGCTTGCCGTCGGAGGGCATTAGCTTGTTGTATGTATTTTCCCTTTTGGTTGAAGAGGAGCTGACGGGGCATCCTCTGCTTCCCAGTCGGGATGGTCGAATCGGCCTGAGGCAAGTAAGGGTTCACTCCGGAGCCTCCAGTTTGCGTATTTCGCAGGGCAGCGGTCTTCTTGTTCATAGGGAGCTTCCCCTGTTCTGACTGAAGTCGTGAGGGCGGGCAAGCACCTGGTTTTTGGTCGGCTGAGTTCGAAGGGGATGGCCTCCACTGGCCCAAGTCTTCCAGCGCCGGATGGAGCCCTACGTTGAGACCTCCTTTGGCTTTGCTGCCATCGATGGCAGCGGCCACGCGTGCCTTGAGGGCAGCCATCCTGTCGGCGGGGGACTCTTGCTTCTGTATACGTGACGAGGCGTCATGGCGCGGCCCGAGTCCGTTGGCTGGTGGGGTCTGATGCCTGTCCATGATGAAGATTCCGCCGGCAAGGGGTCGCGTTGCGGGAACAAGTCGGGAGACGGGATGGGGCCGATGACTGGCAAGCGCGACTGCTATGGGGGCCAGCTGCGCACCCTTTGCGGCAAGCTTCGGGGTTCACCTTTTTGGGCTGGTCTTGAGAGGGCAATGAATGAGTCTCCGTGTCTGCGTGTCGATGGTGTAGTGGCAGATAACCTGCCAGCTGCGACGTGACAGAAGATTGAATCGGTGAGTAATGCGATGACAGGTGTGTAACGAGCGAGAAACTGCGAGGTCGACTTTGCACACTGAACGGAGCCGACGACTAAATCAATACCCAGCTTGTGAGCTAGCCCGGGCTTCCCTAGGTACACGAGTCTACCTGGTGTGGGAAATATAAGGCTCTTTCCGGGGGTGGAAAGAGCGATCGCTTTTTCCATCGCCTGGTACTCCGTAGGTACCCAGGCACTTGCTTCTGACAGCTTATCGATAGTGTCTATCGCTCTCCTTTGCCAAGTGTACCGTACCACGACGGTGGGTGGCTTACACAGTATTGCCGCCGTTCACCGCCAAACTTTTTTCCTCCTCCGTCTCGCCTCGCCTCGCCTCGCCACGCCTCTCATCGGTCGGGATCCGTGCTGGGGGAAAATTTCACGACGGCTATCGTCGCAGCTCGTTGGCTTGTACTGAAGCCACCAAACTCGTCCGCCCACCTCACCATCTCAATATCTCACCACCCCAAGGAACTTGCTCGCCGCTTCTCGCAACATTCCGGCTGCGTCGGTCCCAACATCGGTGCGAGGCCGGCTACTTCAGTAGTAATACCGTCGCAGATCGCAGCCCCCGGGCACTGAGCATCCCTTCATAATTGGCCCACGGGATCTCCACGGCGCAAGCGGTGACGCTGGTGTCATTACATTCCAATTTATCATGAACATCTCCCAGCCAGTGTCGTCCTCGGTCGACCGGGTCGAGTTCACATTCCTCACAAAGGAAGAGATTCACGCTGTGTCAGTGAAGAAGATCGAGAATGACACTACCTTCGACACCCTGCTGAATCCGGTCCGTGGCGGCTTGTATGACCCTGCCCTTGGATCATGGGGCGATTCAATGTACGTGGCCCACGCGAATCCCCGCCCGCTTCTCCGCGCCTTTTGTCCTTATATCCAGGTATAAACTCACACGCTACGGCCTGCCAGCTGTACCACATGCAATCTTGGCCAGCAGTCCTGCCCCGGTCATGCTGGTCACATCGACCTGCCCGTCCCAGTTTACCACCCGACCTTCATGGATCAAGTCCTTCGCCTAGTACGCGCTCAGTGCGTCTACTGCCATCGCCTGCGTCTAGCGAGGCGAGACATCCACCGTTATGTCTGTATCTTCCGCCTGCTACAATATGGTCTCCTTAAGGAGGCAGGCATGGTCGATGCCCTAGGAGAGAACTTCCATGGTTTGGCCATGCCCGATGTCCCCCAGGCCGACATAGCCGACTCCGACTCTGAAGATCAAGCTGGTGTTGCCGACGGCGTGATGCGGGCGCGTGATGCGTATGTCCACCGGGTCTTGCAGGAATGTCGACCTGCTTTGGGGCGTCGGAAGCATGAAGGTGCCGCTGAGCTGCGCACCGCCCTAGTTGGCGAATTCTTTAAAGACATCGTTAAGACCAGGGTGTGTGCTTCGTGCCGTGGCATTTCTCCAATCTATCGCAAGGACCGATACGTCAAGATTTTCGAGAGGGCTCTGTCAGGAAAAGAGCAGGCTAGAATGGCACAGGCCGGTTTAAAACGAAGCGAAGGCATTCCGAGCCAAACATCCAAGAAGAGCGACAGAAGAAGCGGCCATGGGTCTGATGAAGGCGTCGCCGATCTGTCGTCCACCGACGAGGAAGGAAACGCATCGGACGAGGGCAGTGGTGACGCGCTGGACGAGGACGGCAATGTTGTCCCGCGCAAAGCCACTCGAAAGCAGCCCTCGGAACATGAGGACATCGCTCAGCGCTACCTCTCCCCGGCCGAGGTGCAGTACAGGCTGACGACGCTGTTTGAAAAGGAGCAGGAAGTCCTGGCCCTGGTGTACTGCAGACAACCACGCGCCAAAACGACGCCGCTACTTGCCTCGAACATGTTCTTTCTGGAGACTATCCTCGTGCCGCCCAACCGTTTCCGACCCGAAGCTCGCACCGGGGACTCTCAGATTGCCGAGGCACAACAGAACAGCCTTTACAAGAACATCATCAGGGCGTCTGCGCAACTAGCATCCATTTACAGGCAGCTACAAGACCAGTCGAGAGGGGTAGTCGACCCGAGAGGACAAAGAAGCATGACAGCACTTCATGAGGCATGGACCGAACTACAGGACTCAGTGAACGCTTTGATTGATCGAAATCTCAACCCGGTACAAGGAGCCGCAGCGAAGCGGAATGAGGAGGGCATCAAGCAGAAGCTCGAGAAAAAGGAGGGTCTTTTCCGGAAGAATATGATGGGAAAGCGAGTCAATTATGCCGCCCGAAGTGTGATTTCTCCAGACCCCAACATCGAGACCAACGAGATCGGTGTTCCGCCGGTCTTCGCCCGAAAACTGACCTTCCCCGAGCCCGTGACAAGTCACAACTTCAAAGACATGCAGCAGGCTGTCATTAACGGAGTGGAGAAATGGCCCGGCGCGTCGGCCATAGAGAATGAGAATGGCCAGACCATCAACCTGCGGAACAAATCCTTGGAGGACCGTATCGCGCTCGCTAACCAACTGCTCGCCCCTACCAACAATACCTCTAGCGGGCTGAGGAATAAGAAGGTTCATCGTCACCTGGCGAACGGTGACGTGGTCCTGATGAACCGTCAGCCAACTCTGCACAAGCCCTCCATCATGGGTCATCGGGTCAGGGTCCTGCCTGGCGAGAAGACCATCCGAATGCACTATGCCAATTGCAACACATACAATGCCGATTTTGATGGTGACGAGATGAACATGCACTTCCCTCAGAATGAGGTGGCGCGCGCGGAGGCGTTACAGCTGGCTGATACAGACCACCAGTATATTTCAGGCACGGCGGGGAAGCCGCTACGTGGTCTCATTCAAGACCACCTGTCGGTCTCGGTTGCGCTCTGTGACAAGGACACCTTATTCGACAGGCAGGCTTACCAACAGCTCATCTACGGTGCTCTTCGTCCAGAGAGTGGTCATATCCTAGGGGAAAGAATTGAAATGGTACCTCCGGCGATCATAAAGCCCCGAGCACGATGGACAGGCAAGCAAGTCATCACAACAATCCTGAAGAACATCAGACCGCCAAACTGTGGTGATTTGTGGATGAGTGGCAAGACCCAGATTCCCGCCGCAAGGTGGGGGCCAGACTCGGAAGAAGGCGCTGTTCTGTTCCAAGATGGCGAGTTCATTTGTGGCATCCTGGACAAGTCTCAACTCGGGCCGAGCTCTGGTGGCTTCATCCACTCCGTTCACGAAGTCTACGGACCTGCCGTTGCCGGCAAGCTGCTCAGCAGCATGGGCCGTCTCCTGACGAGGTATCTGAACATGAGGGCATTCACCTGCGGAATGGATGACTTGAGGTTGACTCGAGAAGGAGAAGAGAAGCGGAAGGCCACGCTGGCAGATGCTCCTCACATTGGCCTGCGTGTTGCTGCCAAGTACGTAACACTTGACGACCGGAAACCTGGACCATCAGACCCCGAGCTTCTCAGCCGCCTGGAGGAAGTCATGCGAGATGACTCGAAGCAGGAGGGTCTCGACGCGCTGATGAACAAGGGCTCGTCCGATCTGTCAAGTGCCGTGACGCAAGCGTGTCTGCCTAATGGTCTTGAAAAGCACTTCCCAAAGAACCAAATGCAGTCGATGACAACTTCCGGTGCAAAGGGCTCTTTGGTCAATGCAAACTTGATCTCCTGCAACCTGGGTCAGCAAATTTTGGAAGGCCGCCGAGTCCCACTCATGGTCAGCGGTAAATCTCTGCCAAGTTTCCGGCCGTACGACACAGATGTCCGGGCCGGCGGGTACATTGTGAACCGGTTTTTGACCGGCATACGGCCACAGGAATACTACTTCCATCACATGGCTGGCCGTGAAGGCTTGATCGATACAGCTGTCAAGACGTCCCGTTCGGGCTACCTTCAAAGGTGTCTCATCAAGGGCATGGAAGGTCTCACGGTTGGCTACGACAGCTCGGTGCGAGACTCGGACGGGACACTGGTCCAATTTCTGTACGGTGAAGATGGGCTCGACATCGCGAAGCAGAAGTATTTGACAAACTTTGGCTTCGTACTCCGCAACTTTGAGTCACAGCTGGCGCAGACTCATTTCAACGAGGCCACCGCACTAGGATTATTCGACCATAAAGACGAGTTCCTCAAGAGGAACAAGTTGGCAGTGAAGAAGGCGAAAGCAGACCTAGTTAACACTGATGAGCCTGTCAACTGTGCGGTCGCTTCAGCACGGCATGCGTTCGCCACATCGGAGAAATTCTATGAGGCCATGTCGGAGTACGTTAAATCTAACCCGGACGCACTAATCAGGGACAAGAAAGACAAGGATGAGAGCAGGCGTCCGGTGGGAGCCACCACCTTGCCCCGGAAACAAGCGGAGAAAATCCTAGCGGCCAAATACCTGAGGTCTCTCGTGGAGCCCGGCGAGGCGGTTGGCATTGTCGCCGGGCAGTCAGTCGGAGAACCGTCGACACAGATGACGTTGAACACATTCCACTTGGCTGGTCATTCTGCTAAGAACGTCACGCTGGGTATTCCTCGACTTCGCGAAATCTTAATGACAGCGAGTGCGAACATCTCGACTCCGGCCATGACGCTAGTGCTCAACGAGGAGCTGTCAGCGGATGACGGTGAGATGTTCGCCAAAGCCATCAGCGTCTTACCGCTCTCCCATGTCCTAGACAAGGTGTCCGTCAGTGAACGAGTTGGAAAAGGCATTGGATATGCGCTGGCAAAGGTATTCCGCATACGCCTCAAGTTCTTCCCTTCGCATGAATATACAGAAGCATACAATATCGGTATATCCGACGTGCTAGACACGGTAGAGAACAAATTCTTGTCACAGCTGGCTAGGGACATCAAGAAGGAAATAAAGAAAAAGACCAGTGGCGCGACCTCGGCGACGCCAGTCGTCGGCGTCAAATCTGGAACCATCGAAATGGCCGACCCTTCACGCGAAGTGGATAGCCCTGCGGGCGGTGACAACGGGGACGGAGATGATGACGACGACGACGGCGGCGGTGATGGCGATGCTACAACTGCGAAACGACGAGCGAACCGTGGTGAGGAGGCGTCCTATGGTCCCAACGACGCCGATGATGACGCAATTCAACAGCGGATGGACAGGGAAGCCGATCTTGACAGTGATGACGAGGATGAAGGCCTCGTCGAGAGCCCGGCTGCAGAAAACGATGACGTCCCAGCTGTTGAGAAGGGCGCATCTGCAAGCCGGAGCGACGAGGGTACCTCTCGCGAGAGCCGTGTCAAGGAGAAGACTCCCAACGTTACAGAGTTCCGGTGCGACGAGTCAAAAGGCGAGTGGTGCGACTTCGTTTTGGAGTACGACGTCAATGTGCCCAAGATCCTCATGCTCAATCTGGTGGAGTCTGCAGTACGGAAGACGCTCATCCAGCAGATACCCGGCGTGGGCCAATGCATCTTTGTCGCAAAGGACAAGGTCTATGATGCCCGGGCTGGGGGGGAGGTGGAGGCGGCGGTGGTTCACACGGCCGGTGCTAACTTACAAGCCATGCAAAAGTACAGCGACTACATCAACCCAAACAAGATCTCAACAAACGACATCGCCGCCGTACTTGCTGTATATGGCGTCGAAGCAGCACGGAACAACATCATTCGGGAATTGAGCAATGTCTTTGGCGGCCACGGTATCAGTGTCGACAATAGGCACCTGAACCTGATCGGAGACCACATGACAAGGAATGGCGGCTTCTCACCGTTCAACCGGATGGGTCTGCGGGGCAACGTCAGCCCTTTCACCAAGATGAGTTTCGAAACGACGCTGGCCGTACTTAAGGATGCGCTACTTGATGGTGACTGGGACGACCTGAGCACACCGAGTGGGAGGCTGGTTTTGGGACGGCTGGGCAAGGCTGGCACAGGATCATTTGATGTATATACCGCCGCGCCCATGAGGCACTTTGACCCGATGAGAGCAGATGCGATGGAGGAGTGAGGCGGGTAGAAGTAATGTTTGAGCCAGGCTTTTCGACGAAAGGAGGAAATATAGGTTTCCAATTGGTATCATCATAAGCATTGTGCTGCTGACTGACATGTCTACCCGAAACGGTCCACGCAACCCAACATTCAGCGTGATGTCTGCTGCATTCTCGCAATGTGGCGACCACAGACCTCGGGAAGAAAGCGAGATCCACGCTATGGCGAGTTGGGTTGGGATGGGCTAGACTGGCGAAGCTGTCAAGCACTCTCCCGAGTGATGTCCGTGAACCACGAACCATTAGGCACGCAAACAAAAACACTCTACACCCGGACAGCAGCCATGGCAGACACTACGAAGCTCGAGGGCAGGGCAGACTTTGATGCCAACCACCGGCCCCTCAGGTACTCTGGTGCAGACACGCCCACCACGGTGAAATTTGTCGGTGTTTATTGAACCGGGGGGTTTGGGGGGAGGGTCTAACCACGCCACGTCACGCTCCACGAAAGAGACCGCAAATTGTAGACCACGGGTTGTATATATATACACCCCCAATAGGCAAGCAACGAAGGGCGTACGTGTAGAGACGGGGCAAGTACGCAGGCGGCAGCTTCTTGTTCTGTTTTTGATCATGAATTTCCCTGATCATTATCAGGCGGCGGCAGCGTCTCATTAGCTGCGTATTCTAATGTACAACCCGCCCCAAGAAAGCATCATAACTTAACGCCATGGACCCCCTTTCCCTGTGGATATGACCATCGTCAACCAAGCATTGCTGTTTAAAAATCATCGTGACAGTCCCAAAACCAACCCATCAAGAAATCCCAGTGCAGAGTAGGCTAGAAGACCTAGTTACGCTCACCACGGAGGCGGCGGGCGAGCTGGATATCCTTCTGTGGGATTGTTAGCGTGTCCCAAAGCTCGGTGTGTGTGTGTGTGTGTGTGTGTGTGCGCGCGCGCGCGCGCGCTCTGATCAGAAGGGTGTGACATACCGACTGGATGGTGACACGCTTGGCGTGGATGGCGCACAGGTTGGTGTCCTCAAAGAGGGAGACGAGGTAAGACTCGACAGACTCCTGCAGGGCACCGATGGCGGAAGACTGGAAGCGGAGATCGGACTTGAAGTCCTGGGCGATCTCACGAACCTAGAAGAAAAGGTAACCTGTCAGCGAGGGAGGAAATGAAGACGAAGTAGGCGGCGAGATGTAAACATACCAGACGCTGGAAGGGGAGCTTGCGAATCAGCAGCTCGGTGCTCTTCTGATAACGACGGATCTCACGCAGAGCGACGGTACCAGGCTTGTAGCGGTGGGGCTTCTTGACACCTCCGGTGGAGGGCGCGGACTTGCGGGCAGCCTTGGAGGCGAGCTGCTTGCGGGGAGCCTTGCCACCGGTGGACTTACGGGCGGTCTGCTTGGTGCGGGCCATTGTGATGATGGAAAGTGATGATTTCTGTGTGTTTGATTGATGGCGCGACAAGACGCGGTGCAGTTGTTGATGGGGGAAAGAGAATAAGTTGTGGTTGGTTGGTTGAGTGGGGTGGAGTGTGGTGGATGAATGCAGAGGGGAGAGGACGGTAGAGGGAATGGGTGGGGGGTTTGAGATTTAAGTAGGGGGCGGCAGCTCAGATCGGGGCTGATGGGCCTGCTGGCTGATTTGCGCCAGGAGGGTTGTGGTGCAAGGGGCGCGTGCGTGGTTGCCGGTGCGGGTGCGGGTGAATTGGTCTGTGCTTTCCCGTTTTGGGTCAGGTTGAAATGGACAGTGTGATGGGGGGCGGGATGGGAAGGGGCAGAAAATAAGTGTGTTTTTGGAGGGCGAAAACGAGCTTGTTTGGCAGCGAAAGTGTGGCAGCGTTTCTGGTGGGAGATTTGGGGTGTGCAGGGCAGGGATTGTAACTGCGCCGATTTTCGATTGGATGCAGCAGCGCCCTGTCCACCGGACCTTTCCATTTTGAGCCAGACCTCTCTTTCTCTCTCTTGGCCAAGTCGTCAGGCGTCACAGGGACATGCAGGCAAGGGGCATCAGAGGGGCCAGCCAACCTTATTGCTAGTAGAAGAGGCAGGCTACCTAGATACTAATAAAGTAGGTATGCAAGATTCTTATCCACATACATCTAAACTGCAAGTAGACAGCTATAGGAAATCATCTATAGTACCAGTCTCCATCCTAATTCTCTACACATGTAGCTGGGTGGTGTTGATGCAAGTGGGGCTACATCTTACAGCATTTAATCCAATGAATGAATGAATGAATGCATGCATGCATTGACAGAATGAGTGAAAGATTCGCTGAGTGCCCAGGTATGTACAGTAAGTAGTGAGTGGAGTGCGGTGAAAGAAAAGAATGCTACAAGCAGGAACAGATCTGGTTTAGTGCAATTGGTTCTGGCCAGTTACAAAATTCGCCTGCCCTGCCCTTGGACCATTTTTATTATGGGCTCAAATCTGCCAGCTGCCCGCTGCCTGGGCTGCTGGGAGCCTGGGACGGGTCTAGCGTGCTGATTGGAGATTACCTAAGTACCTAGGTACAGAAGACGAGGTTTCGCCCTCCTGGCAGCCTGGCTGATTCGCGCCGTGTCCAAGTCCCAACTCGCGTCGGCCCCGACCCTTACTTAAAACCTCCCGCTTCCCCACGTCACAGCCATCTTGTCGCGATTGTTTTTTCTCCATCTTGATCCCACCCACTTGTCAACTACCAAACCAATACAACATCTTTGCCTGTGATACCCGTAGTGGTTCCTCATCCACTCTACATCAATCCACACTGCTTCCCACCCTCCCTCAAAATCAACATGACTGGACGTGAGTACCACTCCCCTCTGCGTTCGTGCAAGCGTGCATGTGTGCCTGCGTGCCTATACACCGTGTCGCCCTTCATTGCGACGCGTCGTTAGCCCCGCCTGCTACTGTTTTCTCTCGCCCTGCACGTCGGCTGACCAGGCTCACAATACAGGTGGCAAGGGCGGCAAGGGCCTCGGCAAGGGAGGTGCCAAGCGTCACCGCAAGATCCTTCGTGACAACATCCAGGGTATCACCAAGCCCGCCATCCGACGTCTCGCCCGTCGTGGTGGTGTCAAGCGTATCTCTGCCAGTGAGTCCCCCCCCCTTTACGTTCCAACGCGTCTGCGTCTGGGCTGTCGGCAGCCAGCTGACCACATATGTCTGCAGTGATCTATGAGGAGACTCGCTCCGTCCTCAAGTCCTTCCTTGAGGGCGTCATCCGTGACGCCGTCACCTACACCGAGCACGCCAAGCGCAAGACCGTCACATCTCTGGACGTTGTCTACGCCCTGAAGCGACAAGGCCGCACTCTGTATGGTTTCGGTGGTTAAACATCTCATGACTCGACATTGGCTGGCGATTCACATTTGGTTTTCTGTTTGAGGCAGGGGTTGGCATCGGCACTAGGGCTGCTTTGGATTGTGCCCACTATGATGATTATGGGATTCGGTTTCTGCTTTGGGTTTCTGTACCATACGGGCAAACGGTGTTCTGAGTGGATAACATAATTGATACCTCCGCGCTTCAGGAGGGCGGTGCCAGGTGGTACTTGGTGAAAACACAGTCTGCTCTAACATGGTCTATACCATCGTTTCTGTGCGCTCGGCTCAGTTTGTGTATTAGGGCCAGATCACGTAGAGGATTTAGTGTGGTCCCGAGTGACTTTCTTGCTAAGCTTTCCCAAGAGCTACTAAGGGTTCTACGGGTAGAAGCGAGAAGTCCTCGCAAGGGTATTTTCAGTCCTAGGACTAAACAAAAGCTAGTCTAAGCAAGAAAAAGCATATAGATCATTACTTTATAAAGTTACTATACTTCTAAAAGAGGCTATAGCTACGCGGAAATTATAGTAGGGTAAGAAGTATATACTAAAGCCTAGTTTATACTCGTTTAAATAGAGATTACCTTCTATATTTAAAAATAAAACTCTAAAGGAGATATAATATACCTTATTCCTTTATAGAACTATACTAAATCCTCTTCGTAATCTAGCCCTTAGTATTATAAGAGGGCTAAGCGTAATCGACTAAATATACTTAGGTATATATAGAATCCTTAAAGCTTATTAGAATTACTTAAAGGCTTCTACTACGTTAGTCCTTTTCGCTACTTTTGCTTAGTAAGTAATAAAATTACGCTATATATTAAATTTTATTATACCTAAATATGTTTTTTAGGTTTAAAATACTACTTAATCTAAAAACGTTTAACTATATAATAATAATCTTTTATTATCGTTATTATATTTAAAAACTTAAAACTAGTAAAAAAAGACTTTTATTAATACTAATTTATTAACTTAAGTAGAAATTAATAAATAAGTTTTATATAGTTATTAATTATAACCTTTACTATTATACCTTTTATTTAGTAATAATAATAAGTAATAGTTAATATTATTTTAAGTATTATATATCTTTAAGTTAATAGCATTATTACTAAAGCTATTACTACGTTAAAATTAAGTTAATTTTACTATAAGTATAGTATTATACTTACTACTAAAAGCTTTTATATAAGCTTTAAATTTTACTCTTATAGTCGGAATTTAGCTCTATTACTAAGTTAGGTAAAGCTAGCTTACTAATAATACTAAATTAAATAAAAATATTATTAGAAAGGGTATTTTCATTTTTAACTTATATATTTACTAAAAGTATAGCTTATGTAGTGTTGTTCTTAATCCGTAGATAGTCTAAAGGCGTATAGTCCCTTTATATAGTAGTAAACACTTAGAGACCCAGCGTTTACAAAAGACACAGTGTTAAAAAGCCCATCTAGGTACATAGCCATAGCCTTATACCGCATAGATAAGGCTAAAGAGTATCGCTTCTAACAGTAGTATTAACTAGAATCGTCGCCTTAAGTAGCCCAAAAGCTAATAAACAGCGAAGTAGTTATACAGCAAGACTAGATAGTTTTAAAAAAAATCAAAAAGAGTACTATTTAAAGGCACTACATAAAGTAAATCTAAGACAAAAACTTCTCCCCTTACTACTAATAAATACACTACTAAGGAAACATTACAAGATATTATATAATGGGCAAGCACCTATAGTCCCTATCTAAGCTAAAAGCTAACTTAAAAGAAAGCTAAAATATAATTTATTACTGATTATAAAGTAGTCTTTTAAGAAAAAGCTACTTAAGTAATAAAATAATAAAAAGACTATATTTATTAATAAATTATAA
>MAVT02001349.1:0-13500 GCA_001702395.2 Diaporthe helianthi | reverse complement strand
TTAATAAAGGAAAATAAAACCCTTTAAAAGGTAAATATAGTACTTTTAAAGCATTGTTTAGCTAAACGAATATATTTATAGTTAAGGGGGTTACTTATAATATAAAAGGCTAAAAAGATAATTGAATTAAATATAAAGAGGAAGCGGCTAGCTAGTAAAATAAATAGGGGTACTTAAAAGGTAATTTACCCTAGACCGACTATTAAACAGTATAGTAATTACGAAAAGCCTAGATATAATATACAAATATGTAAGGAAAATAAAGAATTGTCTAATATATTTAGTTTTAATTAGTTTTAATTAATTTCAATTGATGTAGTGCTGTAATTTAGGTTTTTATAGTTGTAGTCTAGAAAAGTACGCAACTCGCTAGGGTGCGCGACTCGTTGGTGTTTAACGTTATTAAGTTTAATAATATAGAAACTAGTAAACTAGTAGAAAGATTAAAAGTTAGGTGGTAAAATCTAACTACCTTCTTTTTTTAAACTAGAGCCTACCTAGGTGCCCTTCTTAGATTTAGCGTGCTTTTCGTTTTTTATTTAGTATACTACTATTTAATCACGGATTTCTTACAGTTAGGTGCGCGGATCCACTATTCCATCATCACTGGCCAGTGGCTACAGCCTACCAACAAGTTGTCTCGGCCCGAGCGGAACCATTAACTGAGTCATCACTCCAGCGACATCTGGAATTAGCGACAAGATACTTCGGAGGATTCAGGACATGGCTGGTCAGTAAACCAACAAGTGCCCGAGTACGCTACTAGGACAAGTCAATGGTGGAGCTGTTTTGAAACAGTCGCGGACCGTCAAAATGGGACGAACTTCTGCCACTTAGGTTGCCCCTCGATGTGCTACGGCGTGGTGTAACCTGCCTACTTAAGTACTAAAGTACTCAAGTATGTATGCAGATGAATCAATACGCTCGTCGAAGGATTGTTTCACGCTAAAGTGGCAGAGTACTTTAGGGTGGGCAGACTGCATGTAGTTGGGGCAGTCTGGACTCTGGAGTCTGGGCACATGGAGTTGGACTGGGCTTAGTGGTGATGAACATAGCTAACTCGTAGGTCAACGGCCGGTTTGAATCAGTGCTACTTGCGTAGGCGGCTCGACGGTCCCCTGGCCACACGTGGGAACGGCATGGCTCCTTCAAGGTTGGGAGTGTTAATCCCATCAACAAAATGGAATCGCGCCAAGCACTTTAGCACGAAGTAGCGTGGGCTAAATTTCTACGTACTAGAGAATGGAGTCATGTTGAGAAGGCTGACCGTCGATCCTATTGCCCCATGCCAAGGATGTGTCGGAGCCTTATATTTGACACATGCTGCAAAGCCGTCCAGAAATGAAGGGGGGGGATTTTACATAGGAAACACCAACCCAACCTGGTAAAATAGGGGTAACACGTTGGTCCTGCAGGCGTGCCACAGCACAGGCACAGTAGTATACCTAAATCACATATGCACGCTCACCACCCCCCCCCCCCGCAGGGAGGCCATGAGGCCATGCCAATAGTGAACTAACAAGAGTAATCAATCAAGGTTCACCAATTGGAAGATGACAGAGCGACCGTGTCATCAGGAGGGAACGAAGGTAGTACCATGGACCGTTGGTCAATAGACGACTCGTCGACAGCCAAAAATACATCGGAGAAGAAAACACTGCAGTTTGCGTGGCCATGGAGGGAGGACAGGAGGTGCAAGGCAAACCCCAAATTGATCGTGTCATTCCACTGGAGTCCTATGCAGGCTGCCAGGCACAGCCCCATCAACTACGCAGTAAACAGAGTCCAGATGTCCGTGGGTGAGGGGCGAGGTGGTGGGGCCAAGGGGTAGTTGGGAGACCGGGGGGAGGTGTTTGCATCTTGTTCTGGTCGTTGTTGGACTGAAGCGTGGTGGTTCATCACACGCATGACCCGGGCCACAGATAGCCAGACAAGACACAAAGATATTAGACCTAATTAGTAACTATATGTTACGTTGGTCAGACCATGCCTGCGATCTTTGTTAACAGGCAGGAAGAGAAAGGTGCAGAGGGGCAGACGTGCAGAGGTGCACGGAGTAGAGGTGCAGACACGGAGACACAAGATCTTCCCCCCCTGCGACCGGTGCACGAGCATGTTTCCCGTTTGTGTCCTGTCATATCTCGGGGAAGGCACCAGAGTGGGTTCTCAATCCAAATGTGCTGCTGCTGCAGTGCACAATTACTTACGCAATCTAACGAGACGAAAAGAACAGCCAGATCTGGATACAAGAGCGCGTTTCTTCTTCCTGTTCCCTCGCCTCATCAGAGACGTGCCAGGCTGCCCAACACTCTGCACAGCTCGAGCACAACTAGCTAGCTGCTGCTGCTGCTGCTGCTGCTGCTCCTCCTCCTCCTCCTCTTCTTCTTCTTCTTCTTGTTCTTGTTATTATTAATTATTGCTGCCGTTGTGGTTATTATCAGTTATTTTATTAGTATTATTGGATCCGCCTAGGTGGTACACGACGCTACCAAATCCAGTACACACTAGTCGATCGATTGCCCTGTACGCTACCTTCGTTCGCTTCTCCTCATTCACGTCTTATTACTTGGAGCACTCGTCGTCGGCCCCACCCCGCCGCAAGACACAGAAATACACATCCACCTATGCACGTTTTTGAACGCACGCACGCGTAAAGAGAAGAGAGACAGCTTCCAAGTCGGGACAGTTTCAACAAGTTCCAATCGCATCTCCTGCCTGGCATCCACAAATCCCCACGACCATCAATTGTCTTGCCCGTTTCAACGCGACGCCCTTGCTTTTTTTTCGTCCGACCATCCTTCGAACCGCCCTTCTTCTCGATACCCACCGATCGCTCGCCTCCTCCTGAAGCTTGGAACCCTCCTCGGCCCGGTGTCGAACCAGACGATTCTGCCTGCAGCGAGCAGATCAACAAGACAGTCTCCTCCCCCCCCCCCTTCCCTTGGGTCAGATCATATCTATCAGCTACGCCTCCTGCGCACGTCTTTCCTGCCGGTCGAATGCCATCTCGCTTTGGTGCTTGAACCCGATCCCGTCTCTCAAACACCATAAACCCCCCACATAGCCGACATCCCCCGACATCGACGGCAATCTGGCGGCAAACGAGCTCTTCTCCATCTCGCGCAAGCACTCCATCCTGGTCCCGACGACCCCCTCCTCCTCGTCGCATAACCAGCCCTTCTACCTCTCGCATCGCTCCACCCTCACGCCCCCCGCCCCTGCTGCTTCCGCCGCCGCCGCCGCCGCCTCGCCCAACCTCTCACAACCGCCGCCACTGCGCAAGATGCCCTCATCAGCAAGCTCCGCGAACCGCCCGCGCGCGGGCTCGCAAAACGCGACGCACGCCCACCAGCAGGCCGCTCAGAACCAACCCCCGATCCCCATCTCCATAACCATCTGCGGCGACGGCGGCTGCGGCAAGAGCTCCATCACCCTGCGCCTGGTGCGGTCGCAGTGGACCTCCGAGTACGACCCCACCATCGAGGACAGCTATAGCATTACCCGCCGCATCGACGGCGCCATATACCACCTGCACCTGACAGACACCGCCGGCCAGGAGGAGTACCGCGGCATGTGGGCCACCTCCAACCTGGGCGCCGACGCATTCCTTATGGTCTACGACATCACCGTCAAGGACTCGCTCGACTCGCTGGGCTACTTCAACGACCTGATCGACATGGAGGCCGAGACGCGCATGGACAATGCCCAGCGGGCCCGCAAGGCCGGCGTCAGCCCCGCAGCCGAGTACGGCAGCAGCTCCTCGGCCAAGACGGTGCCTCCCGTCAAGATCGTCGCCGGCAACAAGTGTGACCTGCAGGAGAGCAGGCAGGTCAGCGCCGCCACGGGGCTGGACTGGGCCCGCCGCCGCGGCTGCGGCTTCATGGAGACCAGCGCCCGGCTCGAGGTCAACATCGAGGAGACGTTCGCCCTTATCGTCCGGAGGGTCGTCGAGGCCCGCCGCCTGGCCGAGATGGGCGTCTCGGGCGCTGGGGGGGCCGGCGTGGGGCAGCTGGACAGACGGGGCGCCACCAAGCCCCTCAGCCCGCTCCCAAGGAGCGATGGGAACAGCGAGAAGCCGGACGATGGCGACACGGCGGATGGGGACGAGAGGAGGTCGGGAGGTGGGTTCTGGAGGAAGCTCAGGTGCTGGTGAGAGTGTGTGAGAAAAAAGGCGGGAGAGAGAGTGGGGACCAAGGAGGCAAAGAGAGCGGAAGCAAAGAGTGGGAGATAGGAGAGGAAGATGAACAACCTGTGATGTTGCGGGTGATGCGCAAAAAGGGTGTGGGTGTGTTTAATTCTGGTCTGGCCCGGCTGGGCTGGTTCTCAAATGGGTTGTTTCCACACATGGTCTGGGTATTTCTTTTCCCCAACACGGCCATTGTCCGCTCGGTCTCGTCCTGGTCGATTTGTTCATTTTCCTTCGTTGGTTGCGCCCGTTTCCTTTGTCCCTATACGTGTTTATGCACTTTTTGCTCTGGAAGGTTGTCTCTTAGCATACCCCACCCCCCCGTTTCCTTGAAGCCATTATATCCCCCGGTTTTGTGGCCAGGCGTTTTTGGACGGTTAGGCGTGGCAAAGGTCGTGAGCTGAGCTGAGCGAGGTACGGCTCACAGCTCCTTGGCATACTTGGATTCACTGTTACTTGTCACGTCTTTTCTGACTTTTGAGGTTCTGCTTGAGGGTGAGGTGTTGGCCACATAAGTGAGCCGGTGATGCACTCATTGTACTGGTGTCAATAGATTTCCGGCTCGGGCTTTCAGACGCGAACGCTGTCACATCATGACCAACTTTTGACCATCTGAGTGCTGAACTGCTCCTGAGCCCATTGCATCCATCCAACTCACGTCTTGGCTGACATGGGGGGTAGCAGAGAAGGGAACAGCGCCTTCTATCCATTCATTACCTTTGGGCCCCATATAGTCCCCGCCCCAGCCTGGCTGGGTTGCCGTGAATGTACCGAGACGCACTGAGAAGCGATAACCTTTTCCAAGTTTAACCTTACCTCCCCGCCCCGGTTTCAATTGCGCCGACCCTAGGACCACACAGCTGGTGCAGACTCCATGTCCGATTCTTGCGCCTACTTCCAGTCCTAGTTGTCGTCCGCCCAATCCCTCCACGCCTTGTACTCGTCAAAGAGGAGCTGCTCCTTGTCACCGCGGTACCTGACGACCTTCATGGAGCCGGCATCAGCCACCCCCCTCCACCCGTCACGCCTGCCCTCCCAGCCGGCCTTGCGCATCAGGCTCACGAGGGTCTGCTCCTTGGTCCAGCCCTGCTCGGTGGCGACGTCGGGCAGGTAGGTGGCGCCGTGGCGGCGGCCGTCCCACTGGAACGAGATGCGGATGCCGTGGGTGCCCAGCTCCCAGTCGAACACGTCATCGGCGTCCTCAAAGTCGGTCAGCAGCGTCACGGCGACCTGCAGCTCGGGCAGCTCGCGCGCCGACACGCGGCTGAAGCGGCTGTCTTGCAGCGCCGCGATCACCGCGTACGAGGACAGGCCGGCGGCCAGGGGCTGCGCCTCAAAGGTGCCGATGCAGCCACGCAGGTGGTACTCGCCGCCATTGCCTTCCGCCTTGTTCCAGGTTACGAAGAGCGGGTACTCGGCGTCCGGGTCCGTAACAGGCTCGGGGGCGCCGCCGGCCACGGAGGTCGCCAAGGTGTCTGCCGACAGGGTTGTGGAGCTCGAGTTGCCCGAGGCAGGCTCGGGGGACTGGAGGGAGGAGGATGAGGACGTGCTCGAGTAGCTGGAGCTCCCGACCAGGCGGCGGAGGGCGGGGGGCTTCTTGGCGGGCTTGCTGGGCTTGGCTGCCCCGTCTGCGGCGCCGTCGGAGGCTACGGAGGCGGCGTACTGGGCATAGGAGGTCTGGACATCCTTTAGGGGCATGCCCTTGCGGTCCTCGAGTTTGGCAGCCAGGGACTCGAAGCAGAAGAGGCAGTGCTCGACCGTGGCCATGGTTGCTGCGGTGGATGTTATGGTTCTCTGTGTACTTGGTCAAGAAGAAAAACTAAAGTTCAGTGACACAATGGGAATGGAGGAGTTTGACCAGGAGAGGGAGAGGGCGGGGAGGATGGGGAGCGCCGTCGAGCAGCTTGTGAGAGGTGAGGGGGAAGTGAGTGTGTGTGTGTGAGGTGGAAGGTACAGCTGTGCCTGTACAAGGAGCTGGTGTAGTAATAGTGACGGAGTGGAGGGGTTAATCAATGGGTGGTTAGACAGCGGGGTGCCCATTGCTCGCCCGATGGCCTGGTGGCCTGCTTGGCCAGCAGGTATGTAGCTTGCGGCCGTAATGTGGAGGGTTCCGGGAGGCAGGGAGGCTCCACCCCGCCGTTGGAGCTGGGCGTTAGCTTACGGTACGGAGTAGTCTTGTCCCGGCCCAGGAACTGACGGAAGTTAAACTAGGTGCCTAGCGGAGCCATAGCACAGCCACAAAGTAACGCCACCTGCAGCAGAGAGACGCATGTCGTGAGATTGAGTTAGGACTCAGGACAGAGGTCCACCAACCCATTGGTCGATTGGTTATCGTTTGGTGTTCTTTACCTTTTGACGACACACGACACACGACACCCGACACACCTTTGACCTGTCTCGCATACGCTGCTTCTTCACTCCCACTCCCGCTTACCGCCTCAACACATGTCAGCCTCACAACAAAACATGGCTGACTCAACACCATCATCAAACGCACCGGTCTCGGTGTCTAGCCATGTTGAACAAGTATGGGCCACAAAGATCACGACCTCCCAGCCATACAACATCCTCATCCCAACCATCAAGCTGGTCTCGGCCACCTCAGATGGTCGCGTCATTGGCCAGTTGGTCCTCGAGGACAAACACGTCAACTCGCTCGGTGGCATTCACGGCACCACCTCTGCCGCAATCGTCGATTTCACCGCCGGCATGTCCATCGTTGCAAAGAGCGGCGGCCACAAGACGGGCGTCTCGACAGACATCCACATTTCCTACGTGGCCAGCGCCAAGGTCGGCGACACGGTCGAGGTCGAGTGCTGGCTCAACAAGCTTGGCAGGAACCTGGCCTACACGAGCATCGAGATCAGGAAGCTTGCCAAGGCAGGCGAGGACAAGAAGGTCTTGGTTACCGGTAGCCATACCAAGTATGTTGCTTGAGAATCCCCGGCCGAGGCGATGAACTGGTCCGGAGCTCTCGATGAGCAAGTGTGCGGTGTGGTTTTTCCTCCAGGGCTGTGAGCGAACTGAGGATACACCGTGAGTAGAATCCCGTTTGGTCTGTGGCTCACTCACGGGCATACAAGCCAACCCCTCAATCATCCGAGATGCTTCATATCATGGGTATGGACCAATCGAGGAATGCTGACAGAATCATAGCTGAACGCAATATTCAGTGACGTTCATTACCAACTATCAGATAAATGATGCTCAGATTGCCAGATTTTCCAGTCCAACACGCCACAACGCCATGCCCCATACCAAAGTTCCCATCTTTAAAGCATGGACCTAGGCCCCATACGCGGCCTCCAGCTTCTCGTTGAAGTGGGCATCAATGAATGGCACCACCTCCTCGTCCCCAAAGTCAGCAGTGGCGAGGGCCTCCCGACTCGCAGTCGGGAGACTATCCCACGCGACCAAGGGCACATCCACAACAAAGGGGCTCTCCTGCTGCGCCTTGAGCGTGTCGTAGTACAGCTCGTGGGCGTTGGGCCAGCTGGAATCGT
Source organism: Diaporthe helianthi (assembly GCA_001702395.2). Taxonomy (NCBI): domain Eukaryota; kingdom Fungi; phylum Ascomycota; class Sordariomycetes; order Diaporthales; family Diaporthaceae; genus Diaporthe; species Diaporthe helianthi. Next base: position 5,811 of record MAVT02001349.1, on the reverse strand, counting down.
AGTAAAAGAGCGGGGCAGCCCCGTCGACCGCCGTGGTTATGCTGTGCTCGTAGGACGACTTTTTGGAGATAGACGTCCTCAGCAGTGACGCCTGATCGCTGTCATCTGATAGCCACAATATGGCGTTGTTCCAGTTGTGTCGATGGCCGAGGAACGCCGATGGTGCTGTCTTGGGCATGTACCATGCGTACATGATGGCGAACCTGTCCTTGAAGGTTGCTGCCCTCGCATACACCTGGCCTCGGCTGCTCTGGCAACCACCGGACGGATTACCAGTTGGCTTGAGACCATCACTGCAACAGAACACATGTTAGACCAGTCTTCAATTATCTGGTAGTCTTTGACAACTCCTGTGGATCTTGGGGGGAGGGAAATTACCCAATGTTGCCCATCGAGTCAACCGCCGGGAACGGGACGCAGCCGTCGGCGATCCGGAGGTGCGGCGTGTACTTGGTCATCAGCCTGCCGACTGCGCTGTTGGGCACTGTCACGTTCAACGAAGCCACAGCGTCGTAGTCGATGATTTGGCGGGCTGTGAGCTTAGCTGGTGCGGCGAAGGCGGACCCAGCCAAGACAGCGAGGCTGAAAAGAGCAGTGCGGAGAGACATGGTGAGTCGTGACACAGTTTTGCTGTTATTGCTGCTCGTGACTAAGGCGTGTTGCTCTCTTAAAGTAAAGTTGAACGAGAGTGACACTAGTTAGAGCCAGATGAAAGACAATGAAATTGGGATGAATTAGTGTGACGGTTGTGTTGGCGATGTACTACCTCGATGGCGAATGAAAACATCATCCGATGCCTTTCCCATAGCTTAATTTTATAACCTCGACAGACTGAGTTCTTTATTTATCAAAATCTCGTCATATCCCCAGTTTTGTCATGTGCATATGGTAAACAAGATGAAGTTCTTCAAGATAGATCCCCCCTAGCCACATACCCTCCAGCCTCCCACAACTCACACTCGTCCTGTCAGTTTTCTCCAAAAGAAAGTGGAACTAGTACAATGCTGTGGTGACCTATTAATAGTTCCAAATACTGGCGGACAACCAAAACAGGTCTTCCGGGCCGGGGCTTTCCCCTTCCAAGTTGTCATGAGTCGTTGCTCTCCCGAAGGTGGATGAAGGATCAGCCAACAGATTCTGGTATCAACAATTCTCTCCTTGTCTCGACGATGCCGATGGTGTGTATCCAATTTAGACTAATGAAGATTTGCTTTGATGTTATGCGACTTGGGGTTATCTTCTAAATGTTTGGTGCTAATTAAAGGCTTAGGCCACGCACCTAGTCTTCTCCCGATTTATTTATTTTCCGATTTATTTTTTTTCCAAAACTGACCAAAAAAAAAGCAGAAGAAAAGCTGGGTCCATCAGTATCTCCTACTATATAAAAGGACCGTACGACTTTGTGATATGTATTGATCGAAAATGAAACTAGTCAAGTAATATAATTTAGTTACGTTCAGCCGCGTTCTCTATCACGTCTCCCAAACATTCAAGTACCTAGGTAGCCACTGCCGCGGTGTGCTCGTGCCTGAGCGAAGGTTTCCGGTACGCGCGGGGGTCCTCCATCCAGGAGTCGAGCTCGCGGACGGCTCGTCGTGGCTCAGCACGGAAGTCCTTGAAATATTGCTGCAGCAAGGCGGGACTGAACTCGCCGCCGCGGATGCGCCCCGCGAACTCGGTCGCCAGCGGAGGAATGTCGCTATCCTCCCACTCTTCCATCTCCGGGTGCCGTGACACGGCTTGGCGTGACATGTGATGGCCCCAACGGGCGCCCGTGTAGGCGTTTGAGAACATCTCCCCCGCCTGCTGCTTGGTCGCGTGCGTGAAGGTCACGATGCGGTCGGCCCGTCCTGTTCGGATCAACGCCTCGTCGAGGTTCTCGATGTGGTTTGTTGTCATGATGAGAATGCGCCCTGTACATGACGCCATGAGCAGTGTTCCAATCCTTTTGGGGCAAATTTGGCTGGCTCACCTTCCGATGCGGCAACCCCATCGATGGCGTTGAGGAGGCCGCTCAGCGTGACCGTGTTACCACGCCTCTCGCTCGCACGCTTGCCTCCGCGACCTGGCGGCAATGGTAGCAATGGCACGTCTTCCTCGTCATGGTCTACTGGCGGAGGTGCGGTGTAACTCTCCTCGACTGTGCTCTTTGACTCTGCCAGCTTCCTCGATAGAGGCTGAGTCGCGTCCACATCCTCGAGAAGAACAATACAGTGGCGGGGCACGCTGGAGAAAAGCGACTCTATGTCGTTGTCGCTGAGTCCTGGGGCAGACAGGTTGATCATATAGACCGGGAGGCCGAAGTTGCTTGCAAGGGCAAAGGCAAGAGACGATTTACCCGTGCCAGGAGGGCCACTGAATAGATAACCCAGACGACTGCAACCACATGTTCCAAGGTTAGTATGGCTGCTTAAGTGTACAATCTCACAGGCCTTCTCCAATGTGGTGTATGAAAATAGCCAGCACTCACAGAGGCAATCCTTTCTCCTTGTGCCACATGACCCCTGACCGAGAGAGGAAGTTGACGATGTCGTCGACAGCTGTGTCCTTCTGCTGCTGGTTCAAAATGACAGTGCTCAAGGGCCGCCTCAGACGTGATTGAGACCGGTTCCAGAAATGCGTATTACCAAGGCATGCGGGTGCTGCACCGGACTCCAAATGAGTGTCTCGTCGCAATTTTCCGCAGCGTCATCTTTTAGAATTGTCACGAGCAAATCTTTCAGGGGCGCTTTGAAGTTCATCAGTAAAATGTCGGCATACCATCGTTTGCTCCCTGAGAGTACCTAGATAATAACTAGGCCTTGAGAGCATGGACGCGGGCAAGAACCCAAAACCCACCTGTGCTTCGGTTCCAGCTGAAACAGTAGATATCCAGCCAATTTTCCGGCGCCTCCTTCCCGTGGTACTCTAGCCTTTTGTCCTTGCGCCGTGAGACTGGTGCAATGAACAGGCATATCAGTATTGCTAAACAGGAACGGTAGTGACCGAGAGAGCACAAGAGTGAAACGCGGTGAGCGCAAATAGACTCGTGATGAATGCCGCCGATTAAAATGGATGGGTGATTTGAAGGACTATCACTTACCTGTATATAGTAAGCCTATGACTATCAAACTTGAATTCATGCACATAGGGCATACAAATACCCCTATACCCTCAGCTTTTTGCCCTCCGAATCTCCGATCTCATGCTCTATGCGCTCCCAAGCAATACAAAGCCGCATACCAATCATCAGCATTAGCACATAGGCTAAGTGTAAAGACTCTCTCTTAAAGTCTCTTTCTCATTGCTAATAAGGTAGCAGCAGATTAATAAGCCTATAAGCCTTTATATAGAGCTTTTTAGCTATTAGTTAGGTGTTAATATTGAATTAGTAGGTCTATAAGTAAGAGTATAAAAAGCATTTAATTAGGGTGATATAGGTAGTGAAATAAGCTTAAAAAGTAGCCTCTAATTAGCGAGGGTATATATTCTTTATACTATCCTTTCTACCTTACGAATATCCGTTCTCTTATTAAAAACTATAAGGATTAGAAATATAATATATAGAAATTTAGTTCAAGTTAAATAATATAATGTCGCTAAAGCTTAATTCTACTTCGACCCTATTTAATAAGTAGTAGTACGATGATATGTGAGTGGAACAGCTAGAAATAGTTACTAGTAATTGTGTTAAGATCCAAAGGCCTAACGTATAGGTTATAGATATACGTCATTGTTTATTCCAATGTCTGCTAGGCATCCCCCTCATTCTGATTTGCCTTTCCAGCCAATTACAATATTCGCTAGCAATTTCACTGACATTCCTCCATCACGAGTCTCTTCAAACCCAGACTTCAGGCACTCCTGCTTGAAAAGGTTCGAGTTTGCTTCCCATTCACTCTCCTGGCGCGGCGTCCACCCGCCCCGCGGCATACCCATCCAGCTCCAAGCCATACTGATCCATGTGTCCAGACTTTTGGATGCCAGACCGCATTCTGCTTGCACTACCTCTACACGCTCGAAACCAGCCTCTTTCATCAGGGCTTCGACGTGGGAGGGATTAAACCATTCAGGCTTGATGTGAGGGAGCCCTGTCTCACCATATAGCTTCTCCCTCGTCCTATCCAAGGCGTCCGAATGCGGAAGTGTTGTCCATGTTGTCATGACCGCAACACCACCTTCGGACAGTGTGCGGTAGGCTTCAGATGCGGCCTTTTGTGGGTCACGAGCACCAAAGATAAGAAAGTTGGTGAAAGAGTGGGTGAGGGAAGCATCGGCAAGCGAAATATTCTCAGCTGGCATGGTGGACGCTTTCACGACGTCCTCCCACCCGAGACCACTCATCGATGCCTTCAAATCATCGATGAACTCCGGGTTGATGTCGGTAGCATATATGGTGGTGGTGGTGGTGGTGGACGAAGTAGTTTTGGTGAGAAACTCTGGGTAACGCTCGAGAACAGCTCGAGTGACAGCACCAACACCGCACCCATTGTCGTGGATAATGGATCCTGGCATAATCGGAGGAATGATATCGGCAACGTATTTTCGGGCAACATCAAGGGTGCTGTTCCCAATCATGGCCCCGAGCAGTTTTGACGTGCGAGGGATGCATTGCTTTGGAGTGAAACTGGGCTTGTCCTCTGGCCTGGGGGCTTTCCCGGGACCTGACATTGTACATATGTACAGACTTTAACAGGCCACTGGGGATGGTATTGGCGCGACCTGGGGATACTTGCTTCAGAAATACATAGGCGCTTTAAATCTAACTTTCTGGAGTTTGCTCAACGCCTCTCCACTCAATCCTTCCCAAGATCTTTCAACAGGCCTCGGTGACCGGGAGCGGGTGCCGAGCCCCGTGTACTCTGTATTACGGGGCAATTGCAGGCGAACCAGTACATATAGATGACGTATAATTTCACCAGGGGAAAACGCAGGATATACAGATGCTTATAGTACCGAAGTGAGAAAATTGAAGAAAGAAGCTTGAAACAAGGGATTGTGTACCCCGTTCGGTCACCATCTACTTTTTTTCCATCTTGAATTATAACGCCATGATTTATGTGACCAATAGTAGGCTTGTTTTGGAGACTTCCCTTATCCGTTCAAACTGCGACTTTAGACTTGTCTGTTGTGGGGTCCATTTTCTCGGTGTCATTGCCCGTTAGACCCGAGTTCGCATCCTCCTTTGGCACTGGCACGGGCTTCAAGGCAGACATGTTGTATTGCTTGACGAAAAAGACAGCCAAGAAGCCAGCAAGCGCGAATGCAATACCCACTTGCCACACAGTTTTCAAAGCCTCTGTGTAAACGTTGAGCACTTGCCTCCTGACACTCGTAGATAAATCCTGGATGCCGCCCATTGAAGCGAATCCGTAAGCGTGGCCATCGGAAAGCTTCTTACGGACGTCCAAGTCGCTAATTTCAGGTAGAAAGTTGTTGATCTGGCCATTGAAGATGACAGAGGGTATCGTGACACCCCAAATTCCTCCGAAACTGCGGACAAAGGCGTACATGGCTGTAGTTTTGGCGATATCGACGTCTCCTTGAGACACCTGAATAGCGGGCAGCACCGTCGTCAGGATGATACCCAGGCCTATTGCCGTAACAATCTGGAAGCAGACCCAAGCTGCCTTGGCGGAACCTGGGCCGAGGAGGGTGAAGAGGCCGACGCCGATCGAGATCAGCGCGAACCCGACGAAATGCTGTGGCTTGTACTTGCCCGTCTTGGCTGTTAGACCTCCGGCGACGATCCCGGATGGCACGAGAAACATGTTCAGAGTGTTGAATAGTGGCAGGGAACGCTTAGTTCTATTAGCCTATTCTAGACGTCTA
>MAVT02001348.1:0-13502 GCA_001702395.2 Diaporthe helianthi | reverse complement strand
AAAATTTAGGTAGCTTATATAGCCCTAGTTAATTTTCCCGGGGGGGGGGGCTAGATTTCGCTTATCACAGATAGTAGCAGCAAAGCCCCCATGCCGCTGCGTACCCTAGACGGCTCCCCCAGCTAGCTCCAGGACCCTTAAGCCCGCCTGACGACACTCCGGTTGCACTGCCATCGTAAACCGCCGCAAACAACACTCCCTTCTCCTTGAGCCCCAACACGAACACCCGCTCGATTCATCCACTCTCATGTAGAGCGAGACCGACGTCACACTCTGTATCCTGAGGATCAGAACACAGATCCACAAATACTAACAACATGTCTCCCTCGATCCGCTCGGCGCTGGCCTACGCCGGCAACTTCGTGTCGCAGTTGCCCCTCGTCCACGACATCTCCACCCCTTTCTCGAACCTCCTCGAGCCAGTCATCGACGGCATAAGCCAGGCAATTATACCCCCCGCGTCGTCGAGCAACGGCTACCATGGCTACGATGGCGAGGTCACACCCTACGAGCCGCTGAGCGGCGCCCCCTCGTGCCCCATCGACGGGCCCCTGAGCTGCCACAACAACACGCCCATCGCGGGCGACCAGTCGTGCTGCTTCATCTACCCGGGCGGGCGGATGCTCCTCACGCAGTTCTGGGACCGCGAGGTGCACGCGGGAGGGGCGGAGGAGGACTGGACGCTGCACGGGCTATGGTGAGCCCGCCCCGTCACGCTCCCCCTCATGCCAACCCTTGGCCGTGATAGCAAGCAAGCAAACAAGCCCCAAACGCTGACAAAGTCGCCCGTTCACCCCCTATTAGGCCCGACCTCTGCGACGGCTCCTACGACGCGTACTGCAACATGGCGCCGCACTACAACAACATCACCGACATCCTGGCGGCGCACGGGCAGGACGAGCTGCTGGCGTTCATGGACCGGTACTGGGTTGCGAACCGCGGCAGCAACGCGCACCTGTGGTCGCACGAGTACAACAAGCACGCGACGTGCATCAACACGCTGAACCCCAAGTGCTATGCCGGCAGCGGCAGCGGCGGTGGCGACGACAACGACAACACGGCCTCGGTGGGCCGCGAGGTGGTCGACTACTTCTCGCGGGCCGCGGGGCTCTTCCGCATGCTCGACACGTACACGGCGCTGTCGCTGGCGGGGATAGAGCCCAGCCCCCGCACGCACTACCCGCTCGAGGATGTGCGGCGCATCCTGGAGCAGTTCAGCGGTGGTAAGGTCGTGCTGAGGTGCGGGGGCCGTCGTCATGACGAGCTGCATGAGGCGTGGTACGTGTACTTTGTGCAGGGCAGCTTGCAGACGGGGCAGTTTGTGCCCGCGCAGGATTATGGGAAGCATGGGGATGCGAATAACTGCGTGCCTTGGGTCAAGTATCTGCCCAAGATACACAGGAGGTAAGCCACTTGAAGCATGGGATATTTGGCTCACATTTGGGACTGTTTTTATAATTTAGCTTCTGGTGTCTGGCGTTGGATTGGGATAACGGGTTGCCCGGTTGCGTGGTTTGGGATGCCCGTGGCCGCAGGGTAGTGGCATTGGGCAGGGCAGAGTTAAAGGTTACGATTCGAATCCTTCGTTTCTATGTTGAGGCCTCTACATGGCATGACTTGAGCTGGCCTGATTGGTGTCTGTTTCCTTGTGACACGGCATAGTTTGCAGTCTCGTCGTAGTAGATACACGCGACACGCCCTAAGTTTCACGAAAATATTATTAATTTTATGGTTTATCATGATGACCAAGATGCAGACACTTCCCCTCGAGCACTTTCTAAAGGTCACACTGAGATCTCACCTATCATATCTGGCGAAAAACCTAGGTACTAGGGCCTCTCTAGAAACTAATCACCGCAAAAGGCCCTCCCTGAGATCGAGCCTACTTACACACCACTCACCGGCCAGCTGGCTCCACCACCAGTCCGACCAACGTCGCCCGCCACCGGACACAGTTGGTTCTCGTCATAACACCCCAAAAACCTTACGTTCAGTATGACAAGAAGCACTTTGACCCTCCGCCAGACATAGCGGAGTGCATTCACAGTTCCTGGATCAGTACATCTCCTCCGGGGCTAAGGGTGGTCGAGCCAGCGGGAAAGAGTCAAAGCATCTGTGGGCCAAGGTCTAGGGAGGTGGCTCGCGATGGCGTCTGGAGATGGGGGCTTGCGTGTTCTCTGTGTGGTCTTGGTGCCGGAGGGAAAAGGCCCAAGTGGCGTGGCTCTACCGAGCAGCCAACAATGGCCGGATGTGTGTCTGCAAAGGCTCTCTATCTACCTGTATTGGAACCGTGGTTCGTCTTCGGAGGAACATTGAACCTTTCTTTGGTGGTACCAGCGCCGGCGTGTGTAGTGCGGATAAGCGGATATCCAGCACTCGCCCCTTTGGTCCCCGACGAACTGAAAGGAGCTGTGTTACACTAGATAGATAATAACTAGGATGTAAAAATAAATCATTGCGACTGCACTATAAGCCTTCTTAGTGGTCGAACCCCCACGTGGCTGATGATACCAGCCAGCCCATCTCTGACAGCTGCGATCTCAGCCTCGCGGACGGCGGGTTGCGCTGTGTGTTACCTACTGTATCCAAACCAATCATAAATACACAGTTGGTAGACTACACGTGGAAGACAAAAAGCAACCCACGCCGTAGGGTCCGGCACTTGGCTGTCACTTTAGCGTCACGGCCAGCCCGGCCGGCGCCTTTGCGTCTGTTGTCACAATTCCGCGTCTGGACGTTGTAGACTACTATAGATACTAGATAGACCGAGTTTTGGCACGGTCGCTGGGCTTGCGGGAAGGTGCAGCATAAACGGTTCTGGCGCACGACCGGGCTGACAGGTTTATTCCGTATTAGTGTAGCACACCCGCGTGGACATGCTCGAACGGGAAGGACCGCCGATCAATGCAAGTAAGCCATGCATGCCTGCTTGGGGTTTTCTGTTTTTCCCTTAGTGTGGTGTAGTGCTCCGGAGGCTGACGAAGCAGCAACGAAAGCAACAGTGCACGTTATACGCAACCGCGTTAATTGATCTTGACTGCTGTACTCCGTACTGGCATTGCATGACACATGGGCATTGCTTCTTGTAACGGTTCAGGTGGGTTTCATCTGCCCCTTCAGCCTTTATCCCAGCTGCAGTGGCAGGCAAGCGCATTCCACCACACGCTCTGTTCTGCTAGAGATCGTCGTCGCGCTCTGGTCCGGGAGGACTAGCCACGTTTGGCCGACCGACGGGCAAATCCTTGCTCATCTGCAATCCAATCACTTCTCATACCTTGGGACGGGGCTGTCGGATGACAAGACGATCAACTGGGGGGGTCTGATGTACGGAGCACACAGATACCCTCTACTGTACTTACTTTACAGCGAGCTGGAGGCGCAACGGTGGGTTCCAGAATGATCAGACGAGTGTTTGGGACTGCCTTCCGTTGTTTACCCGGGGATAGGTAATGAATGAGACGGCTTCCTCGAACTCCATTCTGGAATTCTTCCCAACACCAGGGGTTTTTTTTCCCCCCTTCAGCCGGTCAAGGTTTGAGAATGATGGCTCGTCGGTGGTCACTGGGTCCCCTACCCATTATTCGCTTGTCCGCCTGGGTATCCATCGTCTCAGGCCTCACCGAACCTTGAAACCTGAACAGGTGACGTGGTCGTTGCCGCTCCTACCTCAGTTTGGGGTGGTTGGCAGGTTTGGTCACTTGGGGTGATTTTTAAACCGTCGGATCGGTGGAGGGCGGAGCACGAGTCGTGGTTGCTACTTGTTTTTGGCAAGATCTCCAGGGCGTGCCGTGCCGTCATCGAGGATTCGAGTGTGTCGCTCACAATCAACATTGTTGATTGTTGTGAAACGCGAGCAGTAGATTTGAAAATCTGCGCTTTGTTCATCGATTTCAATCTTTCCTTCTAAACCTAGGTAGTGTACCATCGATCCTCCCAGTTCAGTCTCTGACTCAACCACAACTGGCTCCAGGGCTTCCCTTCTGAGCCAGCAGGTCCCCCATGTGACTTGAATGGAGCGGGGAGACCGCCAACACCTGCAGGAGGGCCTGCATGAGTGGAAAGGCTAGCGCAATGGATAGGTACACTACTATTTCACTGGACGGGCCAACGGGTGGGTGACGTGGGTGGTGTGGATTCATTGTCGAAGGTTTTGGAAGCTTCAATGGAAGCATGCCATCCCAGGACGCTGGGAAGTGCACTAATGCGACTGACCGACCCTGATTGCCGTTTTCTGCCGCAACTCCAAATCGCTTGTTGGCTTATGCAATCACCAAGACGGACCAATGCAAGCAGGCAGGAAGCCTGTCCGTTCGTCCGTCATTCAGGCTGAGCTGAACCGAGGTCTGTCCAAAATTAAATGAAGGCCTACGCCTAGCTAGATGCATTGCTCAAGCGAGTTCCGGGGAAATGACCCGCCAGACCCTCATCAGATCGGGAGTCGGGACAGATTTGTTAAGTGGTCTGGGTGATGAATATAGGCCTCTCCAGCAGGGTCGAGCGGCGTGCATGGACCGTCGGTGGTCACAGACAGGCAGTGGCACTCCTGGGTCCTGGGTCCCTGTGGCAAAACCTCGGTTGTCAATAGTGGCATCATCAAGACAGAAAGAAGACTCTGGAATTCTATAGGCAGCCCTGTGAGATACAGCAGGCACTACCAAACATGCGCCCGTTTCGTAATTGTCGTCGGCTTGGCTTCGTGCATCACCTCATCTTTTTCTGTCCAGCCCTACCAGGGGCAAGTGTGCCAGAGGTGAGCGAGTGAGTGCAGCAGACGCCATTCGTCATCGCCACGGCATAAAATTCCGAATGCGTACCGTATAGGTCAAGTCACACACGACAGCTTACCTAGGTATTACCATTGTTGTTATGTGCCGTAGTACATTGTGGTGTACGAGGCAGGCTTTTGAGATGTATGGTTTCTTACTTACAGCAGGATTTTATTTGTTACCTCGGCACGGCGAGGTGGCACAGGACCTGAACAGGCATGACAGGGTGCAGCGCAGCAAGATCAGGTGCTCTCGGAAGTGGGAACAGCAGCAGGGCGCCTTGTTCGTGTCGGTCGCTGCAAGGGCCCGATCCTGCATTTGCGCTGCAGCACGAGGTGATGACGATCGCCTGGTGATGAAGAAGAGCTGATTCTTTATTGGCACATGTCATGAAATGATCAACTCATCGGGAACAGCCTCTTTTGGTTGTCGGCTTCAGCTCGACAGGTAATTCTTTCCACTGTGCAACTCCACCGAGACAGGTCAAAATGCGGTACATGCTGGGCTATGTACCCAGGATGGTCGGGCCAATAACAGGCATAGGCTAAAGCCAAGCCTGGAGCAGAGTCAGTCCTTAACAGAAATGACGTGCCCTTGTTCCGTAAACCAGCCACTGCCCCCGTACAAGTGACTGCGTCCTGTTAACTGGAGCTTTCGGGTTCCGAGAGTGCGGGATAGACGCCTCGGTAGTGTCGAAAAGTCTAAAAGTACAGCACGAGCCCCAGAATACAACGTTACCCGCAGATGCGCTGCCAGGCTGCCTGCCTCGCCCCCACAGTGAGAGGGCAGCTGCAAGATGAGTGACAGGCACACGAGATTACGATCGAGTGCAGCACTCGATGATAGTTGCCCATCTGGGAGAAACCTGCCTTCGAAGCAGAGCCCTCGGTTCGATCCATCAGTAGGCAGACATTCTTAATTGACACTCCCCGACACTCTGGTGGTCCAGTCGGGGGCCAAGAATTCATGGCCATTGAATGATTTTATTTCTGGAACAAATTGTTATAAACGAAACAGCAACGCACGGTACCTAAGTCTCGGTCCCAACTATTTGCTGCTCCCTCAATTGAGTTCCAAAATGCCAACGGGAACACCGGCAACTCGGTCGGACCCTGGGGTGAGAGGGCGTTTGACGATGGATGATTGACTGACCGACCGTCAGACCGACCGGACTAATAAGGATCGTGAAATGACGGCGAGGCCTCGGAGACTTGTGATGGGACGGACATGCACGGGCAGGACGGATGGCTGTCTTGATTCAGCGCGCAGAGCAAAGCCACGCGAGCCCAAGCCATGGATGAGACATGAGACCGATGGCTGGATGGCAGGCCACAAAGAGCGTAAGCTGATATCTATAGTAAATAAGCAGTATGGCTACTCAATTCATAGATGTCTGTGCCACTATTACATGCGGTAGACATACTGTCTGGTGCTGGAGCAACTCATAAGTGGTGAGCGTGTTGCTGAGCCTTGGACCGTCCTGGGGCGAGCCAGTACCCCACCGCCCCTGGTCCCTGCCGCCTTTCCTGGATGCTGGGCCGCTGGCTGGCCATGCAGCTCCGACACGGGGGAAGACGCTCATCCCGGTCTGTCTGGGCTCGGCTAAGCTCAGCTGGGTCCTAGCGCGTTGTCCCCCATCCGTAGCCCCTTCGCCATCTTCCGCGCTTCCACTTTCTCCTCATTTTCCCGCCCACTGCCTGACTGCTCACTCCCAGTACGGCCTCTCTTCTCACTGGCTCTGTGCCTGGACCGACTGACCGACTGCCTGACTGGCTGGCTCGTCTCCTCCCTCCTCATCCCAAATTGGCTGGACCCGCTGGACTTTCTTTACCCCCATTCCCCCCAGCTTCCTACTCGCCCCAGACTCGTTTCGCCTCGCCTCGCCTGACCAGCAACTGTCTCGCCAACATCAGAATCTCTCCTTCTGATATCCTGATGTCCTTGCTGTTGCGTTGCTTCTTTCCTTTTACCACCCCTCTCCCAAAGGTCTAAAATATAAGTCCTCTCGTGACGCCTCTTTTTTATACTGTGCGTCTCGCCTCGCCTGCAGCCTACACACGCGACGGAATCGACAAGCCGTTGGACCCGTGGGAACCGTTACCCGTTCCCCCGGATTGTCTCCCCCGCGATTTTGAATTTGGCTTCCCAAAACCACTCACACAAACTTCGACGGCCCGATTACAATCCCCCCTTCCTGCATGAACCCCCGCTGTGCGCAACCACATCGTTACTTCACCTGCACGCCATTTTCGCATTGAGGAACAGTCAACCCGCTTGGTACTAGACACGTCGGATGCCCTCAGCACCAGGGGCCGTGGAGGTTCTCATCACAGGCCATCTGCCACGAGGTCTCCCGACTCCTCCCCAGAAGCCACAGTAATCTGGGCTCACCCGCAGACCGATCGACCGACGAGCGACGAAAGTCATCTTGGTCGTGCTCACCTCGACTCGACTCGACTCGCCGACACCGAAGACTTAGATTCATCACCAAACCCGTACTCTGACAATGACTTCAGGCACAATGACTACCGCCGTCAAAAGAGCCTGTGACGCCTGTCACCGTCGCAAGGTCAAATGTGACGGCGTCAATCCCTGCCGTAACTGCCACACGGCGCAGCTTGGCTGCACGTACCATGCGATCCCTCAGAAAAAGGGACCAAAGGGCTCGAGGGCAAAGGTAATCAGCGAATTGCGTGAAACCCAGCGCCAAACCAGCCTTTCTGCACAGGTCCAGAACCGCATGAACGGTGTAAATGCACCTCCAGCCGTCCCGACACTCGCTCCCACCCCGGGGCTTCTCACCGGCGACATTGTGAAGGAGTGCATCGAATTCTTTTTCGCCAACATGTACCCGAACATGCCGGTCCTCAGCCGACAGCGTCTCGAGCAGCAGGCTGTGTATATGGAGCAGAACCTGGACACCTACTGCTTGCTGGCCGCGCTATCAGCGTTCATGATGATTCAGCCCGGCATGTCTATCCCAGGCGACCCCTACGGACTCGACAGTATGCCAGGTGCAAACATCGTGTCCAGCACAGTTCTCCTCGAGGAAGCAATCCGTGTCCGGAAGGGATTCGACTACACTGAAAATCCCACTCTCAACACCCTCTGCACGAGTTATTTCCTCTTTGCGTGTTTTTCCGGTTTGGAGATGCACGAGAAGGCCTGGTTTCACCTGCGAGAAGCCGCCACCATGATTCACATCATCGGCATGAACAAGGAGGAAACTTATATCCAGTTCGACGAGGTCGAGTCTTCGCGAAGGAGACGCCTGTACTGGCTATTCTTCGTAACGGAAAGGTGGGTCTTTCACCGTCTCGTTTCACCGTCCTCTTTACGCTAACGTGTTTGGATCTGCAGAGCCTATGCCTTGCAACGAAACAGGCCGGTGACACTGCAGGCCACCATCAACTCACCGTCACTGGCTGATGACCCAACGGACCACATGGCGCATCAGCTAAACAGCTTCATTCACCAGTCCAACCTGTTCAGGCCATTTGATGATTCTTTCCTCGGCATGTGGAACAAGAACCGCGGCAACTGGCCCACTGCTTACCTGAACAACCTGCATAAGCAGCTTACAGACATCATCCCCGCTTTTCACAGCTACGGTGACTCGCAGCTGCACGATCTCAGGAACAACCAGCAATGGCTCAAGACGATGCTGCGGCAATTGAACAGCAATGGCGCCCATAACGACGACCAAATGATGTTCCAGCAGTACTCGTCCAACATGGCAAGCAACTTGCTGGCCGGCATCTCATCCATGCCCCAACAAAACTCCGAGAGCCTAAACGTCTCATTCGTGCGTTCATCTAGTCTCCTATATCTACCTTGGTATCTCGCTAATTACAGAAAAATAGTTGACAAAGCTCTTCGATGTTGCGTATTCCCTGACAGATGTGCTTGCATCGTACCCTGCTTCTAGGGATCCGTTCTCACCCGGCCCGCGCGAACAGCTCGTGCCGCTTCTAAATGTGCTGACGGTGCTCCGAAACGGTGATTACCGCTTCGTTCCTCTTCTCATTAGCAAGATCAACGAAACACTGCCAAAACTCGCTAGCCCAATGCTGCAAAACGTGCCGGACAACGTCGCCACCAAAGCGTGCAGCATGGATATTTTCGATGGTTTTGGCAATGCCGGCATGGCTCAACCACCAGTCATGATGGACGACTACGAGAAGAAGTACACGCCGCGCATGGATGACACCCCAGTAGATTCTGGTAGCTCGCAGGGAGGGTCGGTATCTTCCAACCACGAATTGAACTCACCATTTATGAGCTCGCCGCCAGCTACGTCACCCGGTGCGGAGTACTCGCACGGCCTGGCAGAGAATAGCTATGGCTCGATGTCAGGAATTATGATGAATCCGATGGGCCCTTCGTCATCAATAAACGGACAACAACCTACCACGAACCCGCCACAGACGCCTCACACGCAACAACAGCCACAGCCGCCGATCTCGGCGATGCAAAACGTCAATACGCACATGCAACATGATATATCACAACACGCCATGGGCAACCCCCTCGAACATAACCCGAGCATGGGTGTCGACCATCAAAATCACAACTTCGGGCAACAATTCAACAACGGCATTGCGTATATGAACGCCATGTCTCAGGGCATGAACACGAGCAACCTCGTAAGCAGACAGGGCCCATCCCGCACAAATAGTTTCGCCATGGGCCCGAACCACCCGAACCAACATACAATACGCACGGTGGCCGACTTCCAAGCCCTGCAGAGGGCAAACTCAGACATGAGCACAATGAGTTCTTTGGGTCTGAGTAACGGCCTAGGGGCCGACATGGATTTCATGCGGTAGTCCCCCATGGCACCAGTCTTGGGCGCTTTCTTTTCTACTGGTCGTTCGTTGACCTGGCGCAACGTTTCGGCGGTAGTGGCCCCCTTTGACTTTGCATATATCGATTATTTATTGTGACCTTTTCTTTTTTCCTTTTTTTTCTTTCCTTCTTTCAGTCGATATATGAATATCCAATTTTGTCTTGGACGGGTGGCACGCATGATCTATGACATCTTATCGAGACCAAAAAGAGATGGGAAAATTCTGAATTTTGGATATATATACCCCCGGCGCCATTTATCATGCCGATGACACGGGGAGGAGCCTTTGTATTTTTGCGCTTGAATTGCGTCTACGGATGGGATTGAAAGACCTGACTTGACTTTGGCACCACGGTGTTTTGGGAGCGTGATGCGGCCTTTTCTCGTTGAAATGATAGACAGCCGCTGCGTTGGACAGCGGTCCGCTACGAACCGACAGTTTGGATAATTGTCAATTTACGCTACTGCCTACTAGGGGTGGATTGGGGTCAACTGTTGACTGGTACGAGCAGGTGCTGCCATGCGCATTGGGATATTGGGACCCGGTTGAACCCGAAGATTATACGTTAGCTCAGCTGAGGAATGACGAACTAAAGAAATATTCACACCACACTCCATCTACCCTTTGCGTCGAGAGGAACGATATGCCATGGGCAATGATTCGTGAAGTGTGGGGGAGGGGATATCCCCGAATGAGGTCTTTTCTGTGGCTTGCAAGTGCCACTAACCCCATTCTCATCGGGCCTTTTCATTAACTGATGGACGGCCCTTGGAAATCTTGGTAGACTAAACGTTTCACGTGTCCTGCCCCGAGATGACACCAAGAGTCTTGACATGCAGCACCCGCCCGCGTCTTCAAGTTGTGTGCAAGGGTCAGTCTGGGGAAAACAATTGGAATCCTTCAACGGGGTATCAATTCCGCCGTCATTGGTCAACCAGCCACCTGTAGACCCTTACGGTCATGTGCTTCCATGACCACAAGTTCCCGACATGGTTCAATAGCCCGTCTGCTTGACCAATTTATTTTATTGGATGACAGCCTCGAGCGGGCTCAACTCGGCCAGTTTTGTCTGCGAGCGAAGTCTGAGTATTACACATGCATTCCAAGGTTTGCAGCCCATCAAGAACCACCATCTACGGAGTACATCGACATGGTCCAGCTTCGAATGTAAATGGTATCGACTTGTCAAACAGGGGCTGGTTTGAAATATTCCCCCACCTAAAACAAGAAACCAATGGGAAAGGGGGGGGGGGAACGAACAGGAGAAGACATCTTCTATCTCGAAACGCACGTACCTATAATAAAACAGGTGATGAGAAAGATACCCTGGCCCTCTTACTTGGGGGTGTGCCCTACTCAAAATGTACGCAGTTGGCCTGGGCAGGTTGCGGACAGAGCTTCCAAGATCAGTGCATATGTGTGTAGGTCGGAGTTCAGCTCTCAGCATGAGCCCGGCTTTATCCTCTTGTAGTAAATACCCATACATACCAGCTACAAAGCCAAAATAATGGTCGTTCCTGCACGGTACGAGCGCGTCGATGTCCCTTCCCGAAGATTTCCTGGTGGGTGCCGTCCCCAGCCCACTCATCCTGCTCTAGTTGCTTCTCTCGAAGATGGCGTTTAGCCACCTGTGCGCCTTCACGCTCCCACCTTGGTCGAGATAATCCTTGGTCACAGGTGGCGACTCGCTCACGTTCGTTGTCTTGATAGAAACGTAACAGCCCTGATTCCGTGGTCAGCCTTCCCAGCCGAAGCAAGCCGGCGAAATCGTCAAACATAAAGTTGGTGACGCCCTCTCGCATTGATTGGTTTGTTTGTCTTCAGGCTCTCCCGGATTCGTCTGGGGAGGTGCGTGAGCAGATTTTTATTCCAGAAAACCCAGTCTTGCTCAGCGTCATCCGGCGAGTTGTCCGTATTGTCGTGCTCTATATTTCCATGACGCAGAGGTGAACAGTTTTAATCCGCGAACTTAAGAAGCCGCAGGAAATATCTGCCCGAGTCCTCCTGGCTTCGAGGACGTCCTATAGCGCTTCCAATGGCGTATGTCCATTCTTGTTCCGCAGTGCCGCCTGACGGGGAACCCTTGATAGCAGGAAGCTAATCACCACTCTCTGTCTGGTCTCTGCAACACTGCGGCAAAGTTAAAAAGGTTTGTGTGGCCCTCGCCAGTTCTCTGCCACAGGTCTTCGTCGTCGAAATCTTCTGGGAAGGTCTTCATGATCGCCTCGATTCAATTTTCCGCCTCGACTTCCGGGTCTACGCACTCTGTGGAAAGTCTGCTCCGATCCACCAGAGACATTCACAACTTAATCATCTGGGCGGGGGTTCTAATCTTCGGTATCCGCTAGCTGTCGTGACGGATCAATGGGCCGGCCGGTGAGTCTGTCCAGGCAGACCATAACGATGTGCCGACTCTCCGAAAGCCCACCTGGGCAGAGAGCGGAAGAATGCTATGGCGCCTTCATCGGCAGCGTCTGGGGTGGGGCTTCTTTCTTCTCCGCAGAGCCTTTCGTGTAGAAAGCGAAGGTCGCGCCTTAGCTCAGGAGTTCTAGGGAGAGAGAGTAAGGGTGAAAGGGCCCACCGAGCAGAAAACCTTCTCTCTTGCCTTCCCCGTCTCCAGCATTGCACTGACCAGCTTCGCCCCGACACTTGTGAGCACCACGTCTTCGATGGGCTTCAGATGGAAAGCTGCGCAGCGTTCCAATACAGAATCGCCCTGTTGAAATCATGCTCGAGGAAGGACTGGTCCCCGCGACTCTTCCAGGCGATGAGCTTGTCTAGAAGCTTCTTCGGCGGCGAGGGCAGAGGGGGCTCTGAGTTCATCTTTGCAACCATGGACTTTGCCAGGTCCTCATCGATTTCTCCCTGGACTTTGACGTCCTCGAAACCTCGCAGCCTTGTGAGGTACGGCTCCAAAAGATGCCCCTGAATAAATAGAAGTGTCAGCACTGATTTGGGCCCCGGACTAGGTAAGGGGGATGTGTATGGGGGTCGAAAAAGGAACGATATGGCGTCGTAACATACCATATTCTTGACATTGAGGAGAAAGTTGGGGCTCGGTGTCTTGACGAAAGGGTTGAAAATGGTGATCTCATGCCTCGAGGGGCCAACCGTGTGGCGGGAATTGATGTCGACAATAGCAATGCCTTTGGCGATGGTCAACAGGTCCCGCTTCATGATGATGACATCAATTTCGAACTCCCCATCGTGGCTCTCGTCTCCAGGGAACTCAACTTTGTGCTTCATGACCAAGAGGTCCTTGAAGCGGGCAACGCTGTCATGTACGGAGGCGACGATGGCAATTTGCGAATATGCGAAGACACCAAAGACGATCCCGGGGTCCCTTGTACTCATTCTGATCTAGACGAATTGGTTCCCCTTGAGAAGGACTTGTTTCGCCTCTTCATATACCCTCTTGCTGGCAAGTAAGATGTTGGTCTCGACCGTGTGGGGGATGACCTGAAACTGCCCCAGGGTGAAACTCGTGGCGATCATCTTTGAGGCCGTGGTGGAAAGGGCCTTGGACTCCCCAATCGCAAAGGATCGCGTGATAAATCATATCACGAATCTCCCGTGGGAGGTGGAACAATCGGAAAGGCTTGTTTGTAGACATGGTAAACAGTCTTGAGAGGTCGAATAGTCGGAAAGGGTTGCAGAGAGGCCTCATGATGGGTTGATGGCTCGGGAGGTGTCGATGTAAACCGTACTGACATTTGTTGTTGGCTGTTAGAAGGAGAGGCTGCAGGGTCTGAAATGGCTGGATATATTCACTTGTTCAGCGCATGACTTGGGCGTTCAACTTTTACTTGTGCTGCGCAGGTGGGGATACTGTAGAGGACAACGCCCCTAACCCTTGTTTCAGAGCGTGTCTATTATGTATTTAAAG